>JBBPLP010000126.1:0-48434 GCA_038089875.1 Fistulinella prunicolor
TCACCCCGACATTAAGGCGGTATACATACTTACCCTGTGCCGCTGTACCTGTATCAGCCTGATTCGGCTTTGATGGTGTCACCACAAGCTTGGAACCCGACGGTGATAGCTGCTATCTTTCATCGAGGGCTTGCTCGGTTATATCCGCGATAGACCCAAGCTAGCTTTCTCTCTCAAGACATTGTACACGTGTCGAGTTCGCCGCAGATAGGATAGATAGGATAGGTCTGTAGGAGCGCTGAGGAAGGAGGGGACATTGTGTCCCATGACGTGTCTTTCCATATTCGGAGACCAACGACCATGTGTACGCCAGCCAATCGGAGTGCGAGCGTGCGTGACATGGATGGGGGTCATTCGGGTTATTACGCTTGCCCTCTGCAATACAAGCTCAGTTTCTCCCCACCACCATGCGTGAGCGATGTTGTGTGTAAGCGGAGACGCCGTCTGACAGAGCACTGCAGGTCTCATCATCCGCGACGACCCTGCTGCTGTCGGTGACTTTGTCGCTGCCTACATCGCGAAACGGTCTGCTCTTCCTTTAGCCTGCATCCCTGCGCAGCTCACACCCTCCACAGGATAAACGATTTCGCACCCACAGCCGAGAAACCGTTTGTCCTCGGTCTGCCCACCGGTTCATCCCCGATCCCCACCTACAAGAAGCTAATCCAGCTCGTCAAGGAGGGGAATCTCTCGTGCGTCGTTCATCTTATCTTTGAGACTGGGTCGATAACATGAAGGATCAGCTTTCAGCATGTTGTCACCTTCAACATGGATGAGTATGTTGGCCTCCCAAGAGACCACTCTGAGTCCTATCACACCTTCATGTTCCGCGAGTTCTTCTCGCATGGTAAGTGCCCCTCGTCTCGCAGACGCTTCCGTCCTCACGTGACTTTCAAGTCGACATACCCCCTTCGCAAGTGCACATCCTAAACGGCAATGCACCCGACCTCGTCGCTGAATGCGACGCGTATGAGGCTACCATCAAGTCGTATGGCGGGATTGAACTCTTTCTCGGCGGTATCGGCGAGGACGGACACATTGCCTTCAATGAACCCGGTGCGTCCGCGCTTTCCCATACGGGCGTCAGTATCTTATCGCATCTCATCGGTTCCGCTAACAGGCTCCTCCCTTGCGTCCCGCACTCGTATCAAAACCCTTGCCTACGATACTATTCTCGCCAATGCACGGTTCTTTAACAATGATGTCACCATGGTTCCCCGGATGGCGCTCACTGTCGGTGTCGCCACTGTCCTTGATTCGCGCGAGGTCGTCGTCGTCGTCACCGGCCTTCGCAAGAGTCTTGCTTTGAGCAAAGCGATCGGTACGTGTCGACCTCATCGCATGTGGCCATTCTTTTGCGTTCAAGTCACGGCGTGCTAACGCTTTCTTATGGGTGCGGTGGGTTCGTTTGAGCAGAGAATGGTGTCAACCACTTGGTAAGCTTCCTACACACTTAGATGCTCCGGTGCTCAACGGCGCGGCAGTGGACGCTTTCTGCTCTTCAACTCCACCCCTGGGCATTGATCGTCGTTGACGAGGATGCCACCGCAGGTAGATTCCGTCGTCTCTATTTAATGATGGCAATGTTTCCCACCTTGCACTTAGAACTCCACGTCAAGACGGTGAAATACTTCAAATCGATCGAATACGTTCAAGAGCAAGTTGAAAAGTCTAAAGAGGAACTCGAGAAGAAAGGTGAGGAGGTGCAAGTTGGCAGTATGGAGTAATGTTATGATGTGCTACGTACGCTCGTCGAACCGAGCGATCTGGGTGGGCTTGTTGCGCTGGTGTGCGTTCTTAACGTGATAGATGTGTCAGTGGTGTAAGAACCGTTGAGGCGCTATGGCGCCATGATGTTGTCATATAGGAACATGTGTACGCACAAGCAAGCACATGTATTGTGTCATTATTTAGATCGCTCGCTGTCCGTCGTCGGAGTGGGGTAGAAATATATTGGGCATCAATATTGCCATGATTCGAAAGAGCTGTACCAGCCTTCCGACCGAGTGCGAAGTTCGCATTGGATGATTAACTTCTTGTTTTAGCATTCTTCTCCTAATTTGCACGTGATGCGAAGCAATCACGCCATCGTAAAGCTATAGCACGTCATCTCATATGTAGAATATAAGATTGGGCTGGACTATAAGAACCGCATTACTTCTCCCCATCCATCCAGTCACGCTTCCGTGCATCTCCCCTCCATCCATACGTCTTGTTTTTTTTTTAGGCAGACTCACTCTATCAACAAACCTAACACATCGCGCTGCCGAGTTCATCGAGTACTCCGAGGGTCTACATCTCGTTACGCGCAACGGTGTATTTCAAGTTATTTGAATGCTTCACAACTCGGACCCTCCCACATCCATTGTTCAGCCTCCCTAGGATGTGATGTTACTTGCGCGATCCGCGAGCTTCGCCACGATCCTTTCGTTTTTCTCGTGCATACCCTCGCCTCTTCACTGTGTCTCTGCAGCGTCATTCGCGTCGATCTCCATTTGCACCCATCATACGCATGTCTGCCTCCCTGCCTGGTGTTTCGTCGTGATTTTCCAATGCTTTGGGTTCCGCTTATTTGACTAATCCCTAGTTGTCGCGCTGGTTTCACGCGGCGTTTGGCCCGATCCGACCGGCGTTGCAATTGGCCTGCAGCTCCGTCCTTTGACTCCATTTGTGCTCCTCATGTGAGTCATCTTGTCAATGCCCGTATTACCACCTCCTGTCAAGCACCGATTGTGTTTGATCTTACTGTTTGTGGGGAATATCCCGTTTCTTATTGCGACGCTAGTCTCGCCTACCAGCGGTCTTGTGATGACAGCTGAAGTCAGTGTTTTTTTTCGGATCTTCTGCATCGGTGTGTACGTATTTGTATGTCTTGCCTTTATAAATTTGCTTTTCCGCGCCCCAACCTGTCGCCAAGTCTCGCGAGCATGAGTATGTCTGCATCCTCCATCTCTTGCACATCCGGTCACTCTGACTCTGGTCGGTCGAAAACCAACACACCGTCCTCCGATTTCGTTTTCCCTAAGCTTTACATCCTTTCTCCCCACTTCATCGACGATTCCCGCCTCCAGAGGTTTGCGTCGAAGCTCGACAAGGGTTATGGTGATAAGATCCTGCTGCCAGTCGCACACAAGGAACCATTCGACATCGAAGACGCACAAAAGGCAATGATGCGCATTGGTGAAGCAATTCCTGATGTTTACCCAGTGAGTAAGGAGTGGGCGAAGATTCCCGAAGGTAAAACGCCTAGAATTACCTCCGCGTCGCTCGAACATTAACCCTCGTTGACTCCCAGGTGACACGTTTTACCTCGTCGACAGTGCACCCGTCCTAGCTGAGAAGGTGTCGTCGGTGGACGAGTTCCTCAAGTTATCCTGGGGGCAAGTCGTTCCGGTGAGGTTCGATACAGAATCAGGAATTTCAAAAGCTAACATCTATACCTCTTTCCGCCAAGACGACGCCCGGGAAAGCGTTGAGCATCTTCTCCTCGAACGGTCTTCGTGTCATCTTTTCTGCCTCTTCAGGTACGGAGAGTCCCTCATCACCCACACTGGGCGGTGGGCGCATGACCCTCTATCTGCTCGAGCGTCCGCAGATGTCCTTCCCCCCACTTGCATCGCTCGCCCCGTTTGGCGTGCCCACGCTAGACGACTGGCAGGCATTGTGGGCCGCGTGGGATCTGGTCACGCTCGGTATGATTCCCCCGAGCATGTTACACAATAAGCCGATCGATTTAAGGCATATATGCTTGTTTTATGTTGGACATATTCCTACGTCAGTCTGGGTGAAAAAAAGACGCTCATCCTATCACGCGGGGTGAACTAGAACGCTGACGCAACATATGTAGGTTCTTGGACATGTTGATGAGCAAAGCGTTGGATGAGCCCAACACAGAGCCTAAATATTTCACAGAGATCTTCGAGGTGCATCTGCAGAGTATGGATGTGCATGAAGACTGGCTCACATTGTATTGTAGCGCGGTATTGATCCGCATGTGAATGATCCTGACCATTGCCACGTGAGTACTTTCGTCCACTTGTCCTTCACCAGTCATGATCGAGTTACTGACTGTGGCATGTTGACATGCTGCCTTTTTTGACAGCGCCACTCCGAGGTCCCGGAAAAGGATGAGGACTGGCCAACACTCGGAAGCGTCCTTGCGTTCCGCGACCGTGTACGCGACCGTTTGATGCAGTTGTATGACGACGTTGCCGCTGGACGACGCAAGGTCAACAGGCACGTCGGCAGGATGCTGGCGTTGACGCATGAACACGAGGGCTGGCACGTCGAGGTGCGTGAACGTTTACCCTTTCATTCAACGTCCTCACTTCTTATCGACGTCGCGCTTGCCAGACGTTGCTGTACATGTTGATCCAGGGCGCAGGGACGCTCCCACCTCCCGGCTTCACACCACCTCCATGGTCTGAGCTTGCAGCGGCATGGGACGCGGCGACAGTGCGTGCGCCGAGAACACCTACCGTCACGCTCGGGCCAGCTACGATCACGCTAGGCCACGACGACTGTGAGGGAGATGACCTCACGCCCGCGGTGACGCACCGTGTTAAAGGCCACGAATTCGGGTGGGACAATGAGCACCCTGCGAGGCAGGTTGAGGTGGGCCGCGTGCGCATGGAATGGCGGCCCGTCACTAACGAGGAGTACCTCGCGTTTTGGAAGGCGGGTGGGGAGGCACAGGCCGAGTTCCCGCCCAGTTGGGTGTCGAGCGAAGCAGGGATCGAGGTTCGTTTTTCTTCAGTTGTCTGTTCAACATTATCCAATCAGTTGTGACTCACACTCTATTCGAACAAACACCGGGGGACGGATAGGTCCGCACGCTGTACGGGTCAGTACCGATGAGCGTTGCAAAGCATTGGCCAGTGTTGACGTCGTACGACGGTCTGCTGGCATACGCCAAGTTTAAGGGCGGACGACTCCCGACCGAACCTGAGCTCCGGCTTTTCCTGGACACGTACGACATCGGCCACGCTGGCGGTGCGAACGTCGGGTTCAGGCACTGGCACCCCGTCCCGTACGTATTTCTCGTTGTGGTGCACATCCGTATGCCTTTTTCTCAGTGACTGACCTCCTCTTTCTCTTTGGGACCTTTTTTATAGCGCTACGACAGGTCTTGACGAATGCGACGGCAAGGGCACAAACGGCGGCGTGTGGGAATGGACATCGACGCTCTTCCGCACGCACGGGGGGTTCTTCCCGACCGCGCATTTCCCGGGGTACTCGACCGACTTTTTCGACGGCCGGCATCACGTCGCGCTCGGTGGGTCGTACGCGACGATACCGCGCCTCGCGGGGCGGCGGACTGTGCGGAACTTTTATCAGCACAATTACGCGTATCCGTGGTTGGGCGCGCGGGTCGTGTACGATGTGTGATTACGGGTGTACGAGTGTGGCAGTGGGTCGTCGGTGTTTACGTTGGCGAGAGCGGTGCCGCGGCGCGGCGTATACCATGTACGTTGCCCTTTTCTCTTCTCTGTCGACCTAGCTTGTACATTCTATACCAAGTCAACGAACAGTGCCAAAGATGAGCAATCTAGTATGTACATGTGGTGCGATCTCTTTTTTTTCCAGCTACACCAGTTGCGACCATCCATAATACATACTTGCATCACGAGGTCCAAATGGGTGCTGGGGCCTCCCGGGCCTCAACCCGCGGAGTTGATGTGCCCGTCAAGCTTTCAAGTTTCGGTCGATTTAAATCCGATCGACGTCAAACGGGAAAACTTTTTGGTCGCTTCGAAATCATGACGCATACCGACGGCGACAACACGAAACGAAGGTACGAAACTCGCAAGTATTCAAGCAGCTGGCACTGAACGTAACTGAAGAGGTGTACCATCATTTTGCACCACACATCCTTGCTACACGGAGAAGTGATCGATACATGTCAGGATCAATGAACAATAACCAATCACTGCCGGCAATGTTGATCGGAAATATGTATGTAGGTACAAGTTTCATATTGTTCAGCGGGAACGACCGGTTGCCTCTGGGCTCGGGGTTGATGGGCCCTCTCACCGAAGTGTTCGTGGGTTACTACTTACTAGCAGTCAAACGATGGAATTATAACACCCTCGGCCCCGGGCCAATCGGAGGGGGAGTACCGTCTTGATCGCAGTCACATGGTACATACTAACGTTTCTGCGTTGGAGGCATCTCCATACTGGGGGTTACATTTTTCTTGCCTACGCTGTTCAGCGATTCGCTGTCAATCCTCGGAGGGGCCGGCGTTATTGCACCAGTTGACGATCCGGACTCATATCCTAGTGCCAGCGTCCAGGAACGGAACGTGAACAAACAGCGGCGCTACATTACGACGCGGAGATTTTTTAATAAAAAGTGACAAGGTTTGATCGGTTAAAAATGCTTTGGAGGAAAGTTGACATGATTCGGACTCCACGGACGTGGCACGTCGAGAGGAAACAAACTGATCCAGGGATACGGCATGGGAGTTGGTACATTCTGTCATGACCTTTTGTTCATTCTATGGTGTGCCTGGTCATCGCGGTCATCGAGTCTGTGGTCACCAGTCATTTCTATTGAACGCTTGAAGGTCCGTTGGTGGGTGAGGGTGACAGCAGGAACTAGGGAAGCGCGCTTGTGGTGAGAAGACACTTGGCTCATCCCCAAGTCGCCGTGAGGACAGGTACTACAAGTACGGCAGGTGTGGTTGCAGTTTCACGTTACTACGTTATCCCGCGTAGTTAGAGACTCAGTAAGAGCTAATTCAATATTACAACCCTCTGTAAATTTGACGATGCATGGGTAACTCTGTAGTGGCCATAATTTACTAGTAGCTTCCGTCCAAACACACCTCACGTTCAGTCCATGAGAATTATCCGAGCTTGCATTCAAATTTCAATCGACAGCGGAATGCAAAACACAAGTCGGCGAGATGGATAGAATGAGGGTGATCGAAGCATCCACACAATACATACCTTGCGACCTGTCAGTCACACATCATAAGCTTCTCGACAATCAAAGATATTATCAAGATTTGTATTAGAAAAGCACGCGTGATCCCAAGTAGAAAACACCCCAAACACCACAAAAAACCTTTTCAGAACAAAAGCTTTCAAGAAACCTCAAATCGCCGTCCATCGAGCCAAAAAATACTTAGAGGCCAGCGTTAATGGGAGAGCAGCCAACGACAATGAGACCCTCCTGTTAACATTGTTAATATTATTGACAAGAGAGAAAGACGCGAGAAACTCACGAAGTGATTGCCATTGCAGCAAACGGGCTGTTGCGAGCAAGAGGCTCCGTTGTTGCCAACACCCACACCACTCATGGGGCTACATCCCGTCCCGACAAGACCAGTAACATCGGCGAGGATTCCGATGCCGTACTGCTGCAGGCTGTTGTGGACATCTTCCGCCTATGAACATCCCAGTGTTAGACCACACAAATGGAATGCACATCCTAAACGAACCGGGTAGGTGTTGTCGCAGCAGTTGATGTTACCGGTGTTGCACTCCTGAGCAACTACAATGGCAGCGAGAGCAGCAATAGCAAAGAGACGAGCAAACATTTTAGATGATGGAGAGTGAGATAAGGGTGTAGGAGGAGCGACTGAGGTGTTGAGCTGCTTGGGATGGAGAAAATGAGAGCGAGTGGGCTGTCCTTTATAGGTTTTCGCTTCGGTCTGCAGGGTCAGTCAGTATGTTGGTTGTCACATTTTTTCTTGTTGTTGAATGTTTTCTGCGGGTCTGGAACGCAGGGAAACGGCGGTCCAGTCCCGGCATGCCGCTGAACGCCATAACGGCGAGGTGAAATGCCGTCAACGCAAGCCATTCTTTTTACCCAAGTTTGGTACCTGTACAACGTAAGTAATCAAACGTGTGCTGGCAAGGCTGCATGTACTTTCTCACCGCAGCGTTTATTAGAGGAGTTGCAACTCTCAAACGATGAAATGACGGTCCAAAAGATTCTCCCTTGTAGATCATGTATGAGGATGTGTTGAGAAATCCAGAACTTCAATGGTTCAACTTTTTTTTTTTCTGGTAGTGCCGCCGATCTTTCAAATTGAGTGACTGGCGACGTCAACCTACATATCTGCATTAGGCCAAGGCACCAGGATCAGAACGGAGGGTTACGTCTGACCGTTGCCTTTGATACATATTGTCTGCCTCTTTGCTCAAACCTGGCGCAAGGAATGATGAATCTTGCTTCTGAATTTCGAATGCCAGGCGATCAGAATTTTCCGCTCTCCAATCTAACACTGAGAGGAAACGAATGTCACCTTTAGCAAGTTGAATGCAAGCGGGTATTAAGCTTTATACAGTTGTCAATACGACGCCATTTTGAGAAAAAATCAAGCGTTGTGGAGCACCGGTGGACCAAACCGGAGACCGTGTGGCAATTCGATCACGTGCGCTCGAAAAATATGATTGGGTAGTACTACGGAGTCCGGACGCGTTCCAACTCATCGATGAACTCAGTGGGCCCGTTTCGCTGCTTGAGTGCGATTCCGAAGGGCAGTGGTAATTATTACAGGGTCACAAAGGTGGCCGCACTGGAATCTCGTTGCTATCCAATAGTATAACGCCCACTGTGTCGGTCTACCCTTTTGAAGCACTGGCTTCTTTATTGGGCAACTGTTAACCGTACCGCTGATCCAGCAGGGTCACAGCTCGATATATGGCTACATTAACTTTCGGAAGATACCTACAAGTGGGATGATTTACATGCACTTTGGTCACTCTTGTGACACATCTCAGGCTGGACTGTAGAATTCTCAGTTCAAGCTGTCGGAAGTCCGACTCGGAACAGATATCTTGAACGCGTAGTGCCACTGTACTGCAGTGTTCCAAATTCTCCTCGCTAATGATAATACAAATTTCAGTTGTCTCCATTTCTGCCCCTGATTTCGATTTACAGTAACGAATCCCGGGATTTTTAAGGAAAAAACCATTACCACCGGGCGCCATGGTGATATCGAGATTAAATAATGGAACCCTCGGTAAGATTAACACAACAACCCAATCAGCTAAATTCACCATGACTTGAACATTTTACTTCAAGCGGACTGTGATTCTCATCTTCACACTGAGGACTCCAAGAGATTATAGATTGTATTAAAGAAGCAACCAGGCTAATTAACAATTCTATGAATCACTAACAATCGTTTTATCAAGGAGAAACCTTCGAGCAGTCCGCGATTGACCGGGTTCTCTCAAAGACCAGCACCGATGGGAGAGCAACCAACGCTGAGGCCGCCCTGTTAACATACGTTAGCGTGACCATCACCAGATGACGGAGAAAATAGAATTAAAAAATGACTCACGAAAGCGTTTTTATCGCAGCAAACGGGCTCTTGTGAGCAAGATGCACCATTGGCACCAACGCCCACGATGCTAGTAGGGCTGCAGCCGGAACCGACCAGACCAGTAACGCCTGCAAGGACGTTAATGCCATACTGGCTCAACGCGTTGTGGACATCCGACGCCTAGGAAGATATCCACGGGCTTTCAGACCACATAAACAGTACATGGATTCACAAACGAACCTGGTAGGTGTTCTGGCAGCAGTTAATCGCACCTGTATCGCACTGACCGCGTGCAACAAGGCGGGCGGGACCAGCGACTGCGAGGGCAGTGAAGGCAGCGACAGCAAAGAGACGAGAAAACATTTTGAAAATAATGAGTGAGGTAGCGGTGATGGCTGAGGGTGTTGAGTGTTTGAGATGCAGAAGGATGAGAGTGACCAGACTGGCCTTTATAGCCTTTCGCTTCGGCCTATAGGGCCGGCCATCTTGGCGGCGAAAATTTTCTTGTTGCCATATGTTTTTTTGCGGGTCTGGAACGCAATACACCGTGTGTAGGGTGTTGCGCTTTCCGCATAGTGAGGTGAACAGTGCCGTCAGGGAGTCTAGGCTTAAAGCTTCAAGTTTTAACCAAATTTGGAATATTTACGACGTAACAGCATATGGCACGCCGCCTTCGTCAACACTTGGCCTATAATCATCGTACTATTGTATCAGAATCGCATCAGAATTTGATAGTATTACAGAGCTTCTTATGTAGTTCAGTGGTAGCTCAAACATTGCCCCACTAACATATCCGCTAAGAATACCGAACGGGACTCAACACTTGGCCGGTATCGAGCCCGATGTAGTAGTGGAAGGATGTCAGAGCTACATCGAACTGACTCTAATTTCCCTTGTACATCCTGTACGTACCAGTAGAAGGCATGGTGTAAAGACTAAGGCCACATTGTTTCTGCATCGTAACAGTTGTATACTTGGCACCCGGCCAGCATTCATTCAAACGACGTTCAACGAGTATGTGAAGTTAGTCTAAGCGTTGTTGTAGCAGTTCAGCTGACATACTACATACCCAAATCCACGCGTTTAAGGGATCCAGAGAGGCAAAACAGCCTTGTGCGGTGTTGCGGACCGGAAGCTGATCGAAGAAATAGCGGTAGGAGTGCGCGAAAGAAAAAAGGAAGGGAATTTTGAAATTTCAAATTAAGGAAAGTTGAAAAGGGGGCAATCTTATGATGCCTGAATCCCGATAATCAGTATGACATCCGCCTTGAGTCGTGCGGGAGGTGGCCTTGATGTGGATCGGGATGTCGAACGCCCATTAGATTTATGCAAGTAAACCCAACAAATCATAATATTGGTAGCACATTCGACTACAAACTTGACTAGAAATCAAGTCTAGAAAGTTGCAAAATCATTTCGCCCGGTGATCATTGGGCTAGGTGAGTGAATAACAAATGCATATAGTGCGTAACACATGCCAAAAGTATATTGGTGTCTAGGCTGAGTGTATTGGCCGTGTTCTATAAATGATGCACGGCTTTCAACGTACCGAAAATCTACGTCTATATAATCCAAAAACGATACTGTGCGACGATGGGATGATGGTGAATGGTATAAGGAACCACCTCCATTCCGTCATCGGGGCTAACACTTGGACTAACACTGCAGCAACGTGATCAGAAAAGAGGGGTCTGCAGCAACCTTCTGACGAACGTCCCCCAACTTGATACGGCTTGTGATGTCTTTCCATACACAATCATATACGCCGGACGCACTGCGTCGTTGTCATATATGACCGTTTCTGTCGATCACCATATTCAACACGAAGAAAAGAGAGAAAATGAGCAAGATAACTGACCCGGATTAACCAGGTCCGACTCTGGCCCGGGTTCCGCTTCGACCTAGATGTCTGTCTCAGGACCCATTCAAAAATGGATTCGGGACGTCAATCTCATACCGAGTTATATTCGGGAGACAATGGCACAATCTGGGGCGCGTTTCGATACGTCTTTAACGCATTCCCTGTAATGACCCTATTCATCAACATGACACGGAGAGAAGCACTGTGAGAAATGTTAGAGACGTATTCGTCCGCCTCTATGGTCGATGAGAAACGGGAAGGGGCGCAAGCTTGATGAAACTGATGTCGCACGTACTCGACGAACAGGACGTTAGATAGATACCGTCTCCGTACCTGCATTAGCAAGAGACAAATAATGTTAAAGAGTGTTTCTGCTGTAGGATGAATTGACATACCGCTTGAACGCGTTCTTCGTCCCTTGGGCCGCCTTAGCTGCGAATAGGTGGTAAAAGAAGACAGAACAAGCTTACCACACTTCCTCACAGCGAGCGAGGTACGTAAGATTGAGCAAAGAGAACATCGTTTGCGATGGCACAGGAGTACGGTCGATGGCGATTCTCCCAGCACGCATGCACGATTCGTGCCATGGAAAAGAAATTTCTCGTTTCCTCGTCCATCTTCAGCATGTATGGAGGCTTGCACTTTCGTTCTGGAAAAGAGTTCAGCAACGTGAACAAGCCGAAGCATTTCGAGAAAAAAAGCGTTATTGTACCTGTAGGTGAGATACGGTTGTAGAGCGCGTTCTGGCCACTGAATCTCAAATATGAACTGAACTTCAGGCCGGTATTTTTCCCAACGATTCCAATTCTTCTTGAAAAGCTGCTCGACTATTACCGTAGACACGTAGCATTTCAGTTCTGACCCTTAAAGCGAGAGGCGGCACGTACTCTCAACAAAGATAGGACTATTCCTTTCAACTTGGGCTAACCGACGACTAGCGTTGATTGGGGTATCGGGAGGGTGTTCATCAGCGTACGTATGCTCCTCCTTGCAAAGGGTAGACATTTCTTCATAAATCTGCTCGTTCTCGTCGTTTGGAAACGGGATGAAGGGGGAATTAGCTGGAAGCAAAAACGTGGTATGCCCTGTGCACAGTGCCAGCAGTCCGTGGACCCTGAAACGCTCCCCTGCCCACAGAAGGATAATACATGACGTTATCAGTTGACGAATCTAGCCTCCACTGGCCACTCAAGCATAGGCCGTTGAGAGTTGCCAGTGATTGCAGGCTGAGGGCAGTCGTAAAAGAACGAAATGTAAGCCTCAAAAACTGAAATAACAGCCTGTGACTCCGAAACGGAAACAGGTTGCCGGATGGTCTCGAGTGAAGGACCGTGCGGCTTAGCCGTTCAGGGTTGCGCCAGCCTGGGGGAGACTATATCGTCCTCCGTGAATTGACGTGCAAGCGTACTCGTAGCGAAGGGTTCATTGTGCATTAGGGAATTACAACTTGCCTTCGTGCGCGTGAAGTTGTAGAGAAGGCTGCCAGTTGCAGTCGGACTCCGAGGAGTCGGAGCTTGTATGACCGTGACCGTGCCGGGTCTCGAACACCGCGGTGTTCGCAAGACTAAGTTTATGTCTGCAAGCTCCTCATGGCCCTACCACGACTCGTTATCTCCAAGCTCGGGGCCATCCAGTTGGCACGCACCGGAAATCCTGCATGACCGTACTTCGTCATGACAGCCATTAGAAGGAAACACTAGTGAGTCCGGTCTAATCCCGAATTCACCCCTGCTAATACAGTGTACACCACCAGAGTCCAGGATCGAAGAGCCTTCGAGTGAAGTAGGCTCACAATCGCTGCCGGCCCGTGGTGCGTTCAAACTCTGCGCTGGTTGCTATTCTCATTTAGGATATTCTCGTTGGATTCCCAGACCCACCACATGTGTCATGGACGCGGTCGTCTTTGTGGCATGTGGACGGATGGGAAGACCGTCAATCAGATCTCATTAATCGAACTGATCTGCAAACGTGACGTTCTCACCTTTGATTTCCCGGGAGCTCTCTTGCTTTTTTATTGGCTAGCACTGCGATAGACGACGTCGGAAACTTAACGGTTGATAGACCTCGGTGTGGGTTGTGCTTCTCAGGCGACGGCACCATGGGGCCAGTGTGTAACATTGCACTAAAATTACGATCCCAATGGTGTGCGTATATAGCTGCGAAGACTAATCGTCTCATGATCAATGGCTTTCCCCTCACAATGACTATCTGGACGCAGACTGGCACCACACCGGGGCAACGTTCATGGCGGCGACCACTCGGTACTACAGAGTCGGTTTACTACTGGAATGGTATCTGGCATGGTACATGCGATACTGTGGTACATGCCCATCTCTGTGTCGCACGACAAGGCGACAAGGCGATCTATTCCCCAAACAATGTGCGCCGCGCGTGGTTGTCTCTGAAGCGACGCTTTCCGCTCATTGCGGCCGAGGTACACGAAGACAGCGGCCTTCACTTTGTTGTTCACGAACAGAACGTCACCTCTCTTCGTGAGGAAGACGTAACCATTGGTACCGTGTCATCGTTCGATGACGCTGAACGATTCGTTACTGATAACTTGGATGGCCCACGACCGATTTCGTCAAAGTTGCCCACTCGAATATACGTACTCGAGCGTACAGACAAACCTGGGCACTTCCACGTCGTTTTTACGGTCGCTCATTGCATCACGGATGGATGTTCGACAAGCACGATTCTCCGATCATTTTTCCAAACACTAGCGACTTCATTCGATCCTTGCCCTGCGCCAATCGAGGAGAGACTCCAGATGTGCTATCCGATTGAGAGTCGAGTGTTCCCTGATGACATGCCACTCGTGAAACGGAGGTGGAGAAGGGCGATAGGATATGCTTTCCATGTCGTGCGATCTGCGCGGCTCGCGGTAGGGGCCTATTTTTTTCCGAATAAATATAGTATTGACGCTCGTGTGATGATATTATAGGGAGGACACACGCTGCCTGGAAATTTTACACGCGCAACATCATCTACACCTGCAAAGTCGCGCCTTCAGGTGATATCCTTCCCGCAAGAGGTTTCCGCGCTTATACTTTCCAACTGCCGACGTCACGATGTTTCTCTCAACTCTGCGTATCATGTGCTCAGCCAGGTTGCTCTCTCTCGATTGTTTACCCGCCGGTATCTGAGAGGCGAGATTTCGGAAGAAGAATGGGAATACCGAAAACGTCAGCCAATGTTGTACATCGGACTAGTCAATCTCCGTCCATACTGGGACAAGGATTGGTTCCACAATGGAGGTTCTGGGGAAGTTGGCCTGAATTTTGGTTCCTACCAACATGTCCTGCCGTTCATGCCGCTCGGCACGATGGCTAGAACGGATATCAGGCAACTAAAACTCGTCGACGGTGCACCTCTATTCCAGGATCTGATGTCATTTGACCGATTCTTGTTGAGGTGCAAGCGGGTGAGGTCGAACAGCGAGACGCTGTTTCGGAATCCTCGGTTCCTCGAAATATGCATTGCGACACACAGCGATTCGCTGGAAGCGAGCGCAACGAGGGCGGTGAACTGGCGTCAGGCTGGCGAACGGTTGGTTGTGACGAGCCCTGAGGTCCAACAGCCTGCCCTCTTGCAGGCGCCTGGCCCCATATTTACTCAACGGGGCGCGAGTTTGGGAGATGTGAGTTCTCTTAGTGATCATTCGCGACATGACCGGTTTTGATGAATTCATACATAGATGGATTGCATGATTCCGCTTGACTATCCGATGCCCGCCGGCCACCCGCTTTCCCCGCTTTCCCAGTCCCCTCATCCCCACCGGTCTGGATATCCCGTTACCAGTGCTCCCGACGACGCCGTGCTCCAGTGCGAAACCCCGCGCCTTCATGTCGAATATTGGCAGATCCATTTCCGGTCGCGGCCGGGGGACCTTTACGTGGGTGCGATGATCTCCCGGAAGCAGCTTCAGTACTTTACGTTCTATGATGAGAACGTGCATGGTGCGGATGTCACACAGGAGCTGATGGGTGAAATGAAGGAGGCGACGATGTGGTACTTGGGGCGGTTGCAAGCGTCGAAGGCGGCTGTTACGAGAGCTAAATGCAAGCTATAGCGCGCTCCCTTTTCGCGATCACAGACTCTCTCGCCATATTGAGCAAAGAGCTAAGAATTCAACTTGTTTGTGTATTTCTTCCTCGTTTATTCAATTATTTATGGTACCTTTCAATGTAGGCATGCAATTAGTCGCTCGTTTCACTTGAATGGAGTAATGCCGAGTTGCGCCAATGCGGCCTGTCGTCTGCGCATCACCATCCCGTCCCATGAACGTAGGAGCGCCTGTTCCCGCGTTCCACGACGACTTTTTCTTGTTCGTCGATCTTTATCTTTCATACTCTTCTTTCATGCCGTCATGTCCAAGCTTCAGACCTGTGATACGCCCCACTCATGGACTTTCTCGGAACGATGTCGGACGGCATCGGCCCTCGCCTTTTTCTCTGGTATCGTTTATATTCAGTCCAAAAATATAGGCGATGTGTTTACACATGGCGGGGGTGTGAACTTTGGACCCAACCGGTTGAAAACAGGCGAGCGGACGAAAGAACTGGACCACGCACTATATATTGAAACTACGAGATCGAGATTCGACAGAATGTGCCGCCTGAAGACGATAGCGCAAAACCCTAACGTTCAAAACTCAACCACCTCTCAGTGCATGGGCCTGAGAGCCCACCCCGAATCCCCGACATGCAGCGGTGACCTGCACTATACTCACGGCGTTCATTATCGGCGGCTTGCCTCATTAAACCAGGCATTCGCGCCATGATTGAGTGCGACTCGGACTGATACTGATCCACTACTTCCTGAAGTGCTTCCTGATCTGATCACTGTCCGACGGTGTCACTCACGCTACTTTTTCGCTACTAGATGTGACGAATGCGCCAGTGCGCCCCTAACTATTCGATTTAAAATTGGACATTATAAATTTCTTCTCACACAGGGATCTTATTATGCCAGCGTTGGTGACCCCTAAAGTCAGCCAACGCACGATCATCCCCCATGTCGTTACCTACCACTGCGGCACCATCAAAGCAAAATCCGACGGAGGCCGAGCGTCCAAAAGAAAGGCTTCCTCCATCCTTCTTTGACTATTTTTCCTTGTTCCTCGACTACTTTTCTCCCGTAATCTTATCTCATGGTGCCGTCGCTCTCGGTCTGGGTTTCATACCCAAGTTGCGACCACTCATGCCTCCCATTCTGTTATTTCTTGGCCTCATGTCGGCTGTATCGGCCATCTCCTTTTTCTTCGGTATGTTATACGCAGTCCAGCACAGACAGAGGTGGGTCGACATATGGAGAGTGGCCCAGTGTGGGAACTACCTGATTTTCGCTGCATGCGGAGTCCTCCGCGTTTCCCTCTCGGAATCGTTCCCGAAAAGTACGTGTATTTTTCTGACAATGTCATGCATTGCATAAATGAATATATAATCTTGCAAGTATCATGGCTGGCATTGATCGTCGTCGCTCTGACGATTATTGTCGTCGTCGTGTTCATCCTGGTCGAGCTGGACTGGCTTTATGCAGGCGTGACGGCAGATGCAAAGGAGGACCTTGTCAGGAACCCCGCACTCACCAAGGTTATCTGCTGCTGGATCGCCAGCATGTTCCACTGTCGGGGTGGATACCAGCCCATAGCCGACGTTGAGGAAGTTGGGCCTCTTGGTGGCGAAAATCCGGTTCAGATCTTGAGTTAAATATGTATGTAATGTTCTCTTGATTGTACAAAGATCGCTCGCGGCACATGTAGTTCTGTATCTCTCAGCCTCGTTTATTAGGAATGTTCACTCCTCCATCCGGCCCCAATTGTATGTGCTTTCTGCCCTCACCGTCGTAAAACCGATGCTTCCAAGTACCCATCATTTAATGTACAGAAGTATTGTGTAACCCCGATGGTGGGCAGAGTATAAAGCCCTCAATCAAATCTGCCAGTTCGGGATAATTACTCGGTGAGCGACTTGTGGAAAAGTGACGGGAGTCTCAATCCCGAAGGAAACACCAGCCTGAGGTTATCCGGAAGTTGAACGTGAAGGAGCCTATCAGCGCCGAAACTCCAGTTTAAAACCCCAGATCTATACTTTTTTTATGTTAACCAAGGCACCCAAATTCCTGCCTCGCAGTATACAACGCACGCAATTAGATTGATCACATGTACATACATCCCTTGTAGGTTCGTACGTCCTTGTCCAGTGTGTATTTTCGATCATGCAAGTTCCATCCCTTTGCTTTCCACTTCGATCTCGACCTCCTTCCAAATCGACACTCTAGCATTTTTCTTTTCGTTACACAACAGATCGAGTCCTTTGAGTTAACCAATTATTGGTTGTTGGGGCTCGTCGGATGTGGCGGATTCGATGCAAAGGCGTGCGCTGTGGGCGCCATGCTGCATGACGAGGCAAATTCAAATAGGCATTCCAAACCGTCCGTCGGGAATCGGTCCCGGCCTCTGTCCTTGTCTCGGTGCATTATCGAGGGATGATCATGCCTTGGCCTCGGTTGCGCCCGACATGGGCGATTCCGTGCGGAAAAAATGTGTTTCGGGCAGCGCCCCATGTATTTCCATTCATTATGTGTTTGTGTGCCCGCTGTGGGTGGTATTAGATACCAGAACGCGACGGTGTACCAACCCTCGACGCCCATGCCCGACCGGGGACTAGGCATGCGCGCCTAGACAGAACAAATCAGAAATGCATGACGATGTAGGAGACTCTGTTGAGTTGGTCGGCCGTGCAGACCGATTTAGATTTACCTCCATCAAGAGGGGCTGGCGTATGGCTTGAATCATCGAACGTGATCACGCATCCACCCAAGTCCCGAAATGAAAGGATGAGGTGCGATGCATAATGACGAGAAGGATGTACATACCATGAACGTAGCGTTTGTGCCAAGCGTTCGTTCTCTGAGGAAGACGTATGACAACTTACTCGGGGATCATGTCAGTATACATGCGTTTTAACGAATGCAGCAAAGGGAGGAACATGTTAGCGTGTTTGGAGAGCTTCCCTGTAGGTTCAGGGGTGACTCGGTCAGACATGTATGCGCGACGTGGGGAAAAGTTGATCGCCTTTGGGCTCAGTGAAGAACATGGATGGGAAAGCAACTCTGGCACCTTGTGCTTGTTGGTGGAAGCGTGGTTGTCGGAGGTCGCCAAAGCGGTCGTCAAACTTTCAGACGATTTGCTGAGTGCAATGATACGCTCGAGGCCGGTGATAAGTATCCAAACTGGTCATTCAGTCTCTGTCCCGAAGAGCGAATGCTGTCTGATGATCGTGGTAACCTCTCCACAGCCGGTATCATGATGGCAGCACCTCCGAGCCTCGCCTACTAAAACGTTTTAATGGCAAGTTTCTATGCAGGTATGACCGTAATAAATCAGCTGTACGCAGCCTGAAAAGTGTTCCCTTGGCCAAACCTAGCATAAATCGCAGTTCACCAAGTTGAAAACGTGAGAAGTTGGCTTGAACACCCGGCCGGTTTTTCAGCACTTGCATTTCGCAACTGACGCTTAGCCCACCGAAGCACCGTCATTTCGTGTTGTAGAAGTACAGAAAAAAAGGACCAATGTCCACCAGAGAATAAACAGACAAAAGCGAAAGTTGTATGTACAGTCACGAGACATTCTTGGAGGGCCGATTCAAGGCAAGATGACTAATAAGAAAAGTCCGACACTCGAGTACCTACGGAGAGCGTCGTGACGGGCCAGCGACAGCCCCTTCGTCAAACGAGAGCAGCTCATCGACGTCTTCTTCTGAGGCGAAATCGTCTCTATGCAGACTACCCAAGTCACGCATACTAGCCGCTTCACTGGACTCTGCAGAAGGGGTATCTTCATCTAATTCCTCCCGTCTATGCTGCCTTTCGAGTCGACGACGGTCAGCCTCTTGTTTAGAGACAATGGCTTGCCTCATTAACTTCAGCTCTTCGAGCGACAACTTCGGCGTCCCTGCGCAGATGGGTGCGGCTCTAAGGACGTCCTATCAGCCAAACATATTCGTTCGTATCACGGCAGCGTCACTTACAACTGTGCACGTCCATTCGAGTCTTCCGCTCCTTGATCCCGTTGATGTACGGGAGCGGTCGGAGGACCAGTGGGTCTACGCCAAGGTTAGATGAATACGCCTCTCAAAAAGACAGTTTCGTCGCACTCACCCGTCCGTCCCATGCAGCCGCTTCTCATGTTCTGACATGAGATTCTCCCCGTACATCCATCTTCGATCCCATCTTGGCTGTGTTTCCTGCCAATAGCGGAAGTAATCTTCCATCCGCTGTCGCCGACTCCGTTCAGCTTTTGCGAGGTCTCGGACCTCTTGTGCTCTGGCCTGTAACCTCGCGGTGGTCTCGTCCATCGCTATCACTTCCTTTAGAAGTGCTTGGTCCTTTTCAGAAATTTCTTGCATGATGCGGACGCATCTGCGAAGATCGAGGGGGTGCGCCCGGGGTGGTGTGCCTGCGCGAGACGATGTAGGGGTGCCGTAACCGGATTGCTCCTCTTCGGTCATCTCCGACTCCGTACTGCTGAACAGGTCCTTGTCGTAGGACCGCGAGGTGGGTGCTGCCTCTTGCGATGTTGGATGTGAGGCTGATGCGCCAGCTTCGGGGAATTGTGGCTCTATAATGGTCATTAGATCCCGGGATAAAGTCCTGGATGTTTAATATCGTTTCTTACCATTGGGACCAGGGACAGCGGCTGCGTCGGAACGAGCCCCAATCTCACCAACGTCGGAGAGCCCCACTTGGTTCTCGGGTGCCATTGAGGTTGGGACCTGTTCGGATGCAACTTCTCTTCTCGCTTTCTTTCTTGATGGACCTTCTTGATAGTCGCCTTCACTGTGTCTACATAAGTGCCATCAGTGCTCCACACGAATGTGTACGGCGCTCATCGCTCACCTCTTTTTCTGCAGCGCCAACAATTGCTGGATGATGCTTTCGGTTTTCAGGTTTGCCTTGACCATGTTGGCCTGACGAGCGTTGTTAGCGCTGGCCTTCTGGTACGAGAACGTGGAGTGCCTACCTTGGCTATCTTTTGCAGCCTGGCGCGAGGAAGCCTGCGCAGAGCCTCCTCACTCAGGTGAGCCTGATCGTTTTCTGACGCCATAGATGGCGCCGGGGCCGTGGACTCCCTTCTTAGAGTGGCACTAGGTGCGGCGGCTCTCTTCTTGGACATCGATCGAAGGTTCATCATAATGTAGGTGTCTTGAAATCTAAACGTGATTTTGCAATGGTAATGAAGATATTCGCTCGCAGACGTGAGAAGGGGAGAGGGGGGAATTTTATCTCTCAACCCACACAGGGTGTGTTTTATACTGCAGCTCGTCGAGATGGTCCACTGACGAGGACAATACGGCCATTATTTAGGTCCACACCACGCACACAAGCGAACAACTTGGAGTCCGTTTTGGGAACATGTCAAAGCGATTCCACACCGCCTCTAGGCCCGGACGCCTCGTCAAACGGGTCGTGGAAAACGGCGGACAACAGGCGGAGTCGCCCGTCCTGTAACGCGAGGGCACCACCACGCGCCTTGCATTCCGTCCATAACCATCACACCGTTCCGCATCTCGGCATCTCGCGGCCCGTCCAGTGAATCTTGTCTGGTCAAGTCACTCAGGTGAGCTCCCGAGTTAATTTTGGTGACAACGTTCCC
Organism: Fistulinella prunicolor; assembly: GCA_038089875.1. Classification (NCBI taxonomy): domain Eukaryota; kingdom Fungi; phylum Basidiomycota; class Agaricomycetes; order Boletales; family Boletaceae; genus Fistulinella; species Fistulinella prunicolor. The sequence continues at coordinate 20,803 of JBBPLP010000126.1, forward strand.
TTCTTTTTTCGCATTGCCCTCTCTCCCCTCTGGTTCCATCAAATACCAAAAATTTAAAGACCCAGAGTGCGCTCCGGACGTGCAGTGTCTCATTCGCTTCGTTGGATTACCTCATTCTCAGATGGGTCACTTTGCCTTGACCTTGAATTCTACTAATGTCGACTGATTATTCACCCGTGATAGGCATACCTTGGCCTCGATTGCGTCCAATATGACTCCACGCGGATGAATGGATTTCGCGTGGCGCATTGGGTATTTCCATTCGTTATACAGTATATGTCTGTGCCCGCTGTGGGTGGTATTAGATACCAGAACGCGACGGTGTACCAACCCTCGACGCCCATGCCCGACCGGGGACTAGGCATGCGCGCCTAATAGACAGAACAAATCAGAAATGCATGACGATGTAAAAGACTCTGTTGAAGAAGGCTATCCATATACATAGGTAAAATCCAGATAATCCAAACAGGGTATGTCAAAGTACTTGAAACTTGAAGCGGTTTTGGAACGACCAAAAAAAGTTCAAAACCATCCTCAAAACAGCCCCCAAACTGGAGCTATTTTCTAATCTGAACATCCCTATTATGCCACACACACACCAGTGAGGCAGCCGAACATTGTCAACCACCAAGCACGGTATAAAGTGGTCCAGCCTTCCTCATCAACAATCTTTTTTGCGCAGTCAATCAGACCAACATAGGGTACTTGCTCTGTTCTCAAGCTGCCATATATAAACTCAGCAAGACTCCTGATCAAAACTTTCAAGAGAACCCACCTAATAACGTCCTCATCAACTCCAACATATTCGGCTGTCTCCTCTGCGTCAACTTCCTCTTCCTGAGAAACTGAATTAAATTCAGGGGTAGCATGGTTTCGTTGTATAGCGAGTCTGGTGGTGATAATCTCGAGAGGTGCAAATACAGCTGCATTAGCCAGCGCGAGGACAATGAATATCGCCAGTCTGATTACAGATATGTTTGCAAACAATATGTTATGCCAGCCAAGCTCAGGAAGGAGAAACCATCGGATGGCCCTCCACCAGAGAATGCTGTATGCAGTGTAGAAGACCTGTGTTGCAAAAAGGCCAGGCGTCAAGTACAGAATCCACGGGCGCCGACGTTCGGTGGGTGTCAACAAAATACGTAGAGAATAAATAGCATTGAAGTAAGGTAGTTTGTGTGGCGTCGTGATTGCCCTGCGATATCATGAGCCTGTGAAGTCCGAGGGGATTGTTGTTGACAGGACAAATTCTTACCGATCAGTTATAATTCTCGGAGGCAACCACAACAGAACGATAAACAGGCTGTATACAAGCATTCCCAGGATGCCAGTTGATGAATTCCAAGTATAGATCCTGTAGCGAATGTTGCTGTTTCTTAGGGAGAGCGACAGAAATAGATTGGGGATGAAGGAGAACAAGAGCATAGGAACTGATATACCGTCAGTATTTCCTTGCAAGTTCGTTGAGAATTAAACGTACTCAATCCTTTGTAAAATCCCGACTGTCCCTGTTGGTTTTTGAAAGGGATTGTTGGTGTGGTGAACGTATATCAAAGCATAGTAGAAAAGAAAGCACCTCTATTTTGTGCACCCTCGTCAACGTGGCAATGAAAGAGGTGTTAACTGGACTAGTACGTGGCTGTATGTTGCCCTCTGGGTCGAGTTGGAGACCCTTGGGGTTATAGTGGGCCCTAAATCTGACGAGCGCGCCAGCAGGCGGTACCACGATCATGATCGCTTGCAACATTGGAGGTAGGACAAATCCCATCTGCCAAAGGTTGAAGCTAGCGAACGAGAGCATGTTGTCTAAAACTGATTGAAGTAGGTGGATGTAACCAGAGTTGCGGCTGCACAGCTCAGACTAACTTATGGCTTGAAGGGTTTGATCAAGTCGCCGGGTAGTAACTACCAGAATTTTCCCACCTTGCGTGGACACAAACCACCGTATTGAACCACCCCTCTCGCCGCTGTCTACACAATTTATACTTCGGAAGGGATATCTTCATCCAGCTCTTCCCGCCCGTGCTGCCTCTCGAGTTAACCTCGGTCGGCTGCTTGTTTTGAGACAATGGCCTGCCTCATTAACTCCAGCTCATCGAGCGATAACATCGGACGGGTGCGGCTCTAAGGACGTCCTATCAGCCAAACACATTCGTTCATGTCACGGCAGTGTCACTTACAGTTGCGCGAGCATCCGACTCTTCAACTTCTTGATCTCGCTGATGTACGGTAACGGTCGGAGGACCACTGAGGCGGAGGGTCATATCTTGTTCGAGATCAGGAGTCAGACTGTAGGATGAGTAATGGTGAAAGCGGTAGCACGGAAGGATTGGTGCGTGACACGTCACTAAACTCGACTGAGCAGCTGGTTCAACAACGTGCCCCGCGAACGACTGCTCATCGTGTTCACAAGTCTATTTTGTTGGGATAATCGATATGTCACCTGTCTGGATGTCAAAAGCACGGAAAATACACAGGTGGACGAATGATAGGATCACTCCACAGAGTGTTGAGCATATGGATCCAACATGCTGGTACACTCAGGCGGGTGAGTGTGGACCGAACCGTTCCGAAGTGTAAGTGTATTTCGGGATTAAGTATGGCTGCCTTGTTCGTCGTCAGGATATAGAAGTCTGTAAAGGGGAAGGGAGGCCGGCCGGTGGTGCCCCCCCAGGTGATGTCATACGAAGGGAAATATATTTCGGGCTTGTAGAAGCCTGTCACCATGTTTTCGTGATATGGTACATTGGCAACACTCGCAGAGGGATTCCCGTTTAGCAAGGCGATCTACATTGACGAACTAACGTGTTGGTGCTATCAGTGATGCCAGGTTTCAGGTAGCGGCAACGTCCCTCTCAGGAACACCCACCCTAGATCTAGGTGCGAACCTGCACTGAAAATACGAGGTGGCGAGGCAGTGTACTGGTCTATATTAAGAAAACGTCTATATTGATACTGAGAAGCATGGCGAACACCGGCTGTTCGTTGACTCTCACCATCGCTCTACTACACTTGTCGATGAGGACCGCCTCATCGAAGACGACTGGTACGCAATGGTGGGATGTGGTTGCATTGGATTCTGAAGCGCTGACCATGAACAAGGCTTATCGAAATCACTGATATCAGTGGCAAAATGACGGTATTGATATACTCAGCGAATGGCGAGTGGCGAGCAAGTGGTAATAATCAAGAGGTCCACGTGCGGCGAGTCAAAGACAGTCAACGAATCGCTACATTGAAAGTAAAGGACAGCGTGCAGTGTCTCGCTGTCTCCAACGATGGCAGATACGTCGCAGCAGGAACACTGCGCGGAGCATTTGTATGGGAAGCAAACACGTACAAACATATCTTCACGCTCCAGGATGGTGACATCATCAACGGAATTGATTTCTCGCCCGACTCGACTCGACTTGTCGTTGCTACAGCATCCTACTGGGGCTTTAGTGGGACAGTCACCATCTGGGGCGTTGCGATTGGCCAAAAAGTGGTCGGTCCTCTGCATCACGGTACTTCGGTGTCAGCAGCGAAATACTCGCCACAAGGTGATCGAATCGCAGTTGCCACTCAATACTCCATTGGAGTCTACGATAGCAAGGATGGCAGATGGCTCGTCGAAATTCCAGTAGGAGTAACTTCGAAGTACAACTCCGGCCTTTCCTGGTTTAAAGAGCACCTTTTCGCCGTGTCCGGCAGCAAAATCAGTCACATCAATGCATCTATCGGGTCAACAGTTTCGGAGTGGCCAGTTGGCCATACCAATCTGTACTCATGCATTTCCTTGCCGCGGCACGAGCAATTCATCACGTGCTCGACAAAATCTACCGTCTCGTTTTGGGACACGTCCACTCACACCCATTTCGGTTTCATCCATCACACTCGAGAAATACATTCAATCGCACTCTCCCCAGACAATAAGTTTCTTGCAATTGGTGCGAATGACGGGAAAATCACTATCAAAAGTCTATCTCACATCACTGTAAGCATCGTAATCACGCCATATTCGAGTAACTTCACTGCGCGCTACCTTGCTTCAATTATATTTCTGCGCTTTATTCGGCCACATTGTCTCATCAACCCCTCATACTCTAGTTATCCGCATCGAGTTTCGAGAATCTCGGCATCGCGAACCAACAGCTTGTTTGTGAAGCCCTGTATGCAGCAGGCCATATAAAGGATGCAAGCGAAGCCCTCTTCAAGATGCTACATACCTTTGACAAAGAGGTCTATGCCAGTAAGCACATTGTCAATTGGGTTTCCGGTGGGTCTACTCCACTCTGCCTTCACGTATTCGACTTAAATCTGCAGATTTCACCCGAAAATATTTCGTTACTCCTGACTGCAGTGATATGACCTCGACCACCCAATTTGATCAACTAGCCGTGGTTCTTTCAACACTTGATTCATCAACCCCTCCGCCACTCTTGAGAGTGTGGGTAAAATCAACCCTGGCAAGCGGTTCGTGGAAAGAGGCCTTACTTGTCGCTGTTGGTGTGAATGCCGCTTTTATTCTGTCGTCCTTTTCGATCCTAGCACTTATCGTCTGCAGTTTATTATTCCGAGGCTCACCGTTTATCGAGCCACATGTGAACATCTCGAGTCGATCGACTGCATAACGGACGCTGGCGAGTGTTTCTACCAGATGGTGGACGAATTAGCAGAGCAGATAAACGCGCTTGATGGGTGGGCAGAATGGGTTCTTGGTGAGCAGTCTCGCAGACTCTGTAGTTGCTGCCGCATGTGACCGTTTTATGTTAGACTTCAAACGTCGTTGCTTAGGAAAGCTAGAGGGCCGTGGGGATACCGCAATGAATGCTCAACGCTATGATGATGCCATTTCCCACTATTCAATTGAACTATCCTTCCATCCAACTGCACTTGGCCTCTTTATCAAGCGAAGCAGGGCACGAATGGCCAAGGCGTTGTGGGAGGACGCATTAAACGATGCAAATGAGGTATGTTCTATTGTTTACTTCAGGTCCTTTATGTTGACGGGGAGTGATCAGGCGATCGCACTTGATCCATCGTCGCCATTGGGCTACCAGACTAAGCACGCGGCTCTATATGGGGCGGGACGTGACGATGATGCTAAACGAATATTCGACACAATGCTTTCGAAGATGACACAGTCACTTGATCCACAGCTCCGTGGTGAGTCATGTCCTAGATATCATGCTCATTTATATTTTTTACTCCATCCGATAGAGCAGTGCGATCGGTACATCATCCAATCACGCACACGAGTGCTAATTCACAGAATTATTCAGCGCACAATACGCCATTCCCCACGGGTGCTCATCAATACATCTACCGGCCGTCTTTGCGACAAAGCCGAGCAGATGTCTGTGTTCGAATCCCTGCCAATATTCGACGATCTCGTATCATCGATGACAACATATATCGACCACGGACGAATCAAACGTGTTGTAAGAGGATACTTCCGATATGTGATGCTCTCGCACAAGTGGGAGGAGAACGAGCCACTATTCCACCAGATCATCCACATGTCGGTGTATGACCTGGATCAATCTCTGACTCATGACAAGTTGAAAACGTTTTGCAAGATCGCCCGGGTTGCCGGATTCAATTGGGCATGGAGTGACACCTGCTGTATCAATAAGCAGGATCATTTCGTAATCCAAGAGGCATTGGTAGCCATGTTCAAATGGTATCGAGGATCGGCTTTGATGATTGTGTTCCTCCGAGGGGTTCACTCTCTAGCAAAGTTTGGTGCTCTCATGAAGAGTGTTTGGAACACTCGGGCATGGACATTCCAGGAATATGTTGCTGCCAAAGTAATCCGATTCTATACGGAGGATTGGACACCATATCTAAACCTGGAGATTTTTAACCACAAGGAAACGCCGGAGATCGTTTCGGAGATGGCACACGCAGTTGGCATTTCTTCGGAGCAATTAACGGCACTTCGTCCAGGATTGAACAGCATACGGGAGAAGTTGCGCCTCGCTTCTGCGCGGCAGACGACGCTCATAGAGGACACCGCATACTCATTGCTTGGTATCTTCTCCGTGTCTGGCATACCGGCAATATATGGTGAAGGGGAAAGTGCACTGGGACGTCTATTGGCACACATTCTCGCCGGGTCTGGAGACACAAGTATCCTTGCATGGACTGGGCAGCCGAGCAACTACAACAGTTGCTTGCCTGCTCTCATCACTGTTTTCAGCCAGCCGGCTACATCACACCTCCCATTGCCTGTCAAGGACAGCGAGTTGGATAGAGTTGTTGCAGGGCTGCGCGCGTCATCAATCGATCTCGCTTCAGCCTTGAAGTTGTATGATCGCCTCAGTGATCTTTCGCCGCCCTGGTTTGCAGCGAGTCGGATGAAACTTCCGTGCCTTGCTTTCAAAATCCCATCCCCTTCACCCCACCGGAAGGGTTTGTATCGTGCGGAAATACCCACGTTTGGGACGGTGGAAATCCGGACGAAACAGGACTTGTCTTGTCTGAAGACTTTGTATCTTGTTCACCCGTGGCTGGACACCCTATTTGATCATGAGGAGATGCAGAGCGGCACATTTGGGGAGGACGATGATGAAGAGCCGTCCTCATCAGACAGGGAGGATGAAGACGCTTCTGAGGGTGAAATGGAAGACGGTCCTGCGGAACCATCCTCATGGACTACAGATGATGAAGATATATCTGATGAAGAAAGCGAAGGCGGTTCCTTGGCCCCTTCTGAACCCCAATCGCCCGCCACCCGTGCTCGTATGGATACGTTGCCGACTGACAAGGAAACGCGGGCGTTGCGGCTCGTTGCTCGTCTTCGGCAGCCATTCGGTGCACTCTTGTTCACTCTGAAATCAACCAGGGGGCGCAAGGTGGGGTATAAACGTGTTGCGTCAGAGGCCCTGATTACTGTACAGATTCGGGAGAACGTCTCCTTGGAGGAGATATTCAGCAGCGTACGCTTGCTGGACGTTTTGTAGTTTCCATAACCGTCTCGGGCGATCAACGGACGATACCCCGACACGTGGCACACCACGACTACGTCTCGCATTTCGTTTTATGAGTAGCAGAAGTCCACGCGACCATGACTCATAATAATATGATAGATTATTTCTTTGTGGCCGGCTAGCGAGTAGCGCATCCGTCAAGCAATGTATACATAATTGGCATCACGGACCACGCGAGTTGTAGTCGTTTTTTTGGTGCCCTGCATCAAGTAGACATTCTTGAAACCATTAGGGGACAGGGGACAGAAAAAAAGGGGACCTCGACATCCATCTTGGAATTCGACCTTTTTTGGTAGGAATAGGAACCTCGCACGTTGGTCCCTCTCGGTTTTCGGATCTCTCGCGTTATCGACACCTCTGATAGTCAGTTTTTCAAACCGCTAAGCCATCCTCCTTTCTCATCTTGTCCTGCACGACCAACTTTTACATACAGAACTGTCGTCGTGCTGATCGACATGTGGACGCAGTGGAAGGAAGCGAGTCCCTCCCCCTTCCTTTTTCTTTCCCCCCATTACACCACCCATTTCCCTCGATGGCCGTGATACTAACTTTTTCTCAGACAGTGAGCAATTGTCTCTTCCCAAGGAGGTTGTCGGATTCGTGCGGACGATCGAGCCATCGAGCCATCATGTTAGTGTGGACTGTTTTGTGGTCACTGCATATGATTCGAATGTGCCAGGATTCAAATGAGTCGCGTGCGAGTCTGTTGCTGTAGATGTTTTGGAGAGAGCCTCGCACGATCGTCCCTCTGGGAATCCGGAACTCTTATTCTGCTCCTCCCCATCCTTAGAGTACTGAATGAGCAACACGGAACCTTGGTAACATGGCAGCGAAGAAGTGCGCTTGGGATCTCGAAGGGGCTTGCATGCTTCCTATGGGAGTATGGCTGGCGCTCTCCCGACCGCGAAGAAGCTCCCCTTCCTTCGTACCAGCCTGAATTGCAACCAAACCCATCGAAGATTGCGTCATTTTCACGCCCCTTGCCGCTTGTGTGGACTGACGGTGCCCCTGATGAAGCGTTTGATTGATAGCTAGCACCGTGCCTGTATGACAGTCTCATCAAAAAGGCGGAGATGCTTCGCTCAGCAATCATTCTGGTGCATTATGGCTATTATTGCCATTGGCGATCGCGTTTACGGTTGAATAATCAACACTTGAGTTCTTGAGATCATGCCATGTGTTCGTGTCAGGTAGGTTCGTACCGACGGGTTAGATATCTATCGTGTAGCCACAATTGCCGCTGATAGGTACCAAGGTGGATGAAACTGCAGAGGACCATCAGAAGCCTATATGTGGTCCAGGTCAACGGCGCTCGCGAATAAAAGTGCCTAAGACAAAACGATTGTTACCCTCTTTTTCACACTTGACCGTAAAAGTTAGAAATCTGAACAGAGACTTGCTCATAGCGTTCCATACGTGTCAGGGCCCATCGATGCATCAGGTTCAATCAGGGGCTGTTGAATGAATGTGCCTAAATAAAGTTAGACGAAAGCTTGACACAGCCACCTTGCATACCGAACCGGCAACCTGCCAGAGCACGGCGATGAGAATAACGGCCTTGTCGGTGTCCGCACTCGCCCGGCTGGCTCCACGTCTCACCTACACACCCAAAAGTGCCATTGCCTTGGTCTGGGTACGACATGCGAGCACCACACCGTCCAGCGACAGGCAAACGCTTGCGAAGTCGGTCAACATGTTCAACGCGCTCATGGGCTCGACGATGGGTTCCAATCCCAGGCTCACCTCCACCTCCCCCATTTCTATCTCTTCACCTTTGCGTTTGATGCCCGTGGCCCAACGGGCCCAAACCGCAGACTCGACGAACGACATGTTCATCCCACCTGTGTACGATCCTCTTCTGGACTACATCGCCGCCGTTATTCAACAGCACGGTCTCCGCGCACGCGCGGCTCGCACAGTCTCTCGCATGCTCCTCCACATTTACGCATGGACGCGTGCACCCCCTACACTCATCGTCTGGGAGGCCATCATGGCCGCTGCCCCTGCTGTCCGTGTTGCCTCGTTCAAGTACGGGACGAAGGTGATGATGGCGCCATACCCGTTGACGGAGAAGCAGCGCGCGGGACTTGAGGCCATCATTGTGGCGAGCGAGTCGCGGCCAGGAAAGAGTTTGAGTGTACGACTGGCGAGAGAAATGATCGCTGTGGTCCGGGAGAGAGTAGATCACTAGGGGAAAAAGAATGCGTGCACAGAATTGCAATGGTGAACAGGTCCGTACTGTTTTCTTCGTGGCCCCACCATCGACTGAACGGGTTTTCAGGGGAAATTTGCGCAGATAGTGGTGTGAAATTTTGCAATATTTCCTGCGGGAAGATTGTCCACATAAACGTGCGTGATTAAGTAAAACGGAAGAAAGGAAAATGCTCACGTTGTGTGCGGTCAGAACAGCCTAAATGCTTATGCGTTACCTTTGACTTGCACAGGGACGTGGATACCTGTGCTACTTCTTTGCTTGTGGCTCTTGTGCCTGGCGGGAAGTACGAAGAATGTTGCGCATATCAATTCCTGAAGGTTTCATTACCGCGTCAATCGACAAGTTATTCTCTGTAATCCAACACCCCGTGATTCTAGGCGCAAAGTTCATCCTTTAATTTCGTTCACTGCAGAGACATATTCCACATACTCACCTGGTATGGGGTTCGGACATTTTACTATACGATCACACTTTGGCAAGATTTGGCCATCCCGACGTAGTTTGTTGGATTACGAGCTCGACAGGGCCAGACCTACGCCCAAAGTTAGTAAGGCTTGCGACGACGCCGTCAAAGTCGATTCCACTGTCACAATGATCCTACCTACGCGTATCTCGATGAATTGGCCTGCGAAGCTATCCATGCAGACGGCAGCCGAGACATGGACCAAACAATGGCTTGTTCTTAGGAGGTGATGATCGTCTTCTTCGACGGTGCTGCATTTTTCATATAGCTTTCTCATGCACACGAATTCCAGAACCGCAGGAAGTTGGCATCATTGGTATCAACAGTCTCAACGGAATGTATATCGAATGTGACGCACCAGGGGGCTCTTCTTGGAGTACGTCGATGGTGCACTTGTCGAGATTCTCATCTGATGCAGTTGCTTGCATAAACAGTTATATTCACTTCCACTAGCTCGCATGTGCTCGCCGTACGAATGCGGTACGGAAGGAATTATAATCACGAACATCGAAAGTAGATCCTACCTGATCGAACCCACCTAACGGCTCCGCCGCGGATCGTTTTTCTCCCCGTTTCCGCGTCCGCTATGTCATTGGACCCATACTCGTCTACACATATACCACAGTTTCCATACCAACTCGTTGTTGTACCTTCGGCCCCCGCATGCGATATTTTATAGTTGTGCCCGATTGGCCGAAACACTCTAGATTTTCGGTCGCATGACAGGGCCCTCGTGGTTAAGATTTGGTGCCGGCTCTTTGTCTCCGGCTATCCATGTCTATATAGACGTATGACATCCGGATGCTCGGCCGAAGTTACTTTGGGGACGCTGGAGTAGGTCTGGGCCAGGCTCAGGAGGCACGGTTGTCAGTGGCGGCGTAGGCTTAGTCAGCGGTTGGGGTGGAGCGAGTCAGCGGACAAAGTCGGACGCCAGTCGGCCGTCCTTGTACACTATGCGCGACCATAGCAACGCCTGCCCTGGCTCAATGCGCAATGTGACCTTTTCCTAGATGATGACGATCGCTCTAATACGTTCCTGATTCAGATGGACGATGCCTGGCTCGCCACCTTACCGCTGGCATACACAGCCGACATTGAGCAAAACCACACAAAGTCCCTTCGTACCTGTAATCGGATCTGATAAGCTTTCGGAAGACCAGACATGATACTTAGGCTTTCATTGCCGACACGTGGTGGACTGTACGACATCTTCCGGAGCACGGATTACAGAGAGGGGTGACATGACGTGGTAAGAACCGTTATTTTGGTGGGTTTCAAGCATGAGCACATACAATCGTTTCCCTCGTGCGAATTCATCAACGTTGAATCATAGAGGACTCATCCATGACGACGCCAAAGCGGACCACGCGCCTCCCGTCGTCACTCCGAGAGTGTTCATCTGACGACCATCATGTGTGAATTTATCGTTGCGTTGGAGAAAACCGTATGTATTGGTCCGTTGTCGATTTGCCCGGGTTCCTGTCGTTTCGTATCTCACCGGTCTCTCAGCCTGTCATGACATATTTCCCGCCCTCGCGCACGCCTTGACTTACTCTATCAAAGACGTCCGAATGGAGTATTTATCTCTCAGTATGGGATATTCCGGTTCGTTTAAACACACCTTTTTTTCTTCGGAGCATGGTGGGACGTTTGCGCGTCATTAGGAATTACGGAACTTGAGAGCGCCCACGATGACAGGTCCCCGAATGGTTTGCACAGCGCGCGCGCTTTCGGCCTCGAGGCAAGTTCATTGGTCGATTCAGGACACCGTTGACATGGGTAACACCGTAAACAGACTATCTTGATAGGGGAACTGAACGATTTTGCAGTCTTGACAGTTAGGGGACACGAGTGTGAATGTTGGTGATGAAGCGGGTCAACGAATTCTTGCCCATCAGTAACGAACTTTATGGAATGTACCCCAGGGACGAGATATCGTGATGTCAGATACTTGAGGTTGCACGCTTAGTTGGACAAGAAAGGGGACCTGTACCAGCATGGTTGGTGATAGCTCGGGGGTTAGAACCTCGCCTGCAGGCCGTCCCGTAGACATCAACCCCTGCTATGACAGCCTATCGTGATAGAAGAGCGATAGGGACGACACGCCTTGGTCACAGGAAGGACGTTTATGACCGCACCGCGTGAAGCCGAGACGAGTGTCAACCTTTGATGGATCGAACACTCAGTTTTCAAATAGACGTCCACACGTGTTACAACTTCTATACCGCAGTTTAGCCACCACCGCACAAATCCAGATCTAAATGACCTCCTGAAACAAAGGAAACGAGCACTGCTGGACCAAACGCAAGTGCGGCCGTTGACAAGTTGGTATCTGGGCACGACTTGACGTCACTGGAGATACCCCATGGTGCTTCGCAAGTTGGTGTAGGACCTCGGTACCGCGATGTGGATGGAGGATTAATCAATCAAGACCCACTGGGAGCGGTCATGAAGAATCGGTATCGGGGATTATTCTCCGCTCATCAAAGGCTTCGTTCGGAGGAAGGCCTCAGCGATTCTTTCAAACATTTCGGATCTTGCCTTGAGAGCGGTGACCGATACTGAATATCTGGACAAAATGTAACCTCAAAGTCGAACCCCGAAGGTGCTTACGAATGCCGCTGCACGGGCGGTCCGTCGAGCCTGAGCCGGAAAAAACATATCGCCTTACCCATAAATGTTTCTCCCTGACCTGGCACACATACACAGTGTGTCGTGGTACCATTGGTGTATATCCAAGCGTCGCTTGGCAGAAACAGCTGAAGTTATTGTTTGCAGCTCGTAGACGTGCGTGGCTTGATGGTTTGAGTCGGTGTGCCTGGCCACGTGCAGCGAGGTGGTGCATGCAAAAACATAGCCCAGATGAGGTCATCACAGCCGAACTGAGAGAAGCAAAACAAAAAGTCGAAGAGGTTTATGCCGGAGGAAAAACATTGAATGCGATTCTGACCGCAGCCCGCAGTCTTCATTATATTGACGCTGACCCTGTGGCATGGCTCCGAACATTTTCAACGATGCTACCGGGCAGCGATTCTAACTTGACCGGTCGTACTATGCAGAGGGCTATGACGAATAAACTGATCTTCCTGTACAGCCTTCTGAAACGGGAATAGGTGGCAAATGAGATGGTTCGGTGGAGAACTGGGTGAGGTCGACCAATCAGAACCAAGGATTCTCCCTCAGAAGTTAATACTTTCACGAAGTGATTGATGGTCCATCTTCAAGAACGTCGCAACGTTATGCGCCGATCAAGCTATCGAGGGATCTTCGAAACGTGCAATTTTCGGACACTCAACGCCGCGAGTTAGACTGCGCAATGCTTCCGTTGACATTCGCCGCGCCTCGCGACGAAGAACAGACTGGAAAATCTCCCGCCACGGGTGTGCCTGCCCGACATGTACACTTCTGTCCACAAGTGTGCGAACCCTCCCTAGTATGTCTTGGCCAATATCGTTTCCAAGTCTACCCACTTAACCCTTACCCTAGCACAGCATCCTTCACGACGGGCATATCGGACTCGTCAATGGCAACGTCGTCATTCTGCATGTTTGCATGTCGAGGTCCGAAATACGGACTGCCACTTTGTTCGGAGGGAAAACATTTAGGCTCAACACTGCATCGCTCGCCAGCCTTCTTTTGGGCTAGTCAGAATCCTCCGGCCGCGTGGTTCGTCCCTAAGGCCGAGCCTGCCAGTAGACATGTCCAAGGCTTGTTTGCATCCCTGAAGCCGAAGGCGTCGGGCAATGCAGACTTGGTCCGATCCCGACTTCCCTAGCTGCGGTTTGGCAAAGTGTCATTCCGGGCGGCGTGGTGCCGAGAAACTATGGAGCCCACCTGACCAATCGGGAGTAGAGAAATTTTAGTGCGTGCGACTTGCAGATCGCTTCGCGAGCGCTTCATCTTTCCTCTGCTGGGTTTGCTCGCCAGGCTGGATCTTCTGTCTCAAGGATGCACATTTTACCTCTTGGCCAACACTGGGAGGAATGTACAACCAACTGGTACGAAAACCAGCTTTATTTTCAATGGCGACAATTCTGACACGACTACAGACAATGTGGAACCAATGAGTCTACTTCTTCCGATCACTGCCCCCGCCTAGTAGCGGATCTATGTTCCTCAAACTCTTCCATGTGCGTCTGACCCCGTCATCTGCAGATCTCAGATCCAATCTCATGTTCCCGTGAACCCCTGGACTGTCGCAACTGTAGGCAATCTCTTCTTTGCCGAGCCCAAACAGAATAGTTTTTGCGTGTCCAAAATTGTGATAGCGGTTGCTCGTTGCGTATAAAGGGGCACCATGGCCCACCACCAGATCCCATCCTCATCCACTGTGTTTTCCATCCTGTCTTCCCCTTCTTCGCTCTTCCCTACTTCTTCCCTACCCTTCTCCTCTCCATGTTGACCACCGCCACCTCCCCTGCCTTGACGCTTTCGTCGGCCTCTAATTTCTACTGCCCCCCCTCGGCGATATCAATCGTCCTCCCCAAGCCCAAGTCTCTCTTGTATAGTTATGGTATGTCCTCTATATTATTCATGGTCTCCCATACTAATCCTACTTGGCAGCACGTAGCTCCGTCCTCGCTGTCCTTGACAAGGCTATCACAAGAGGTTCCCTGACTATCTCAGACTCCCAAGGCGTTTACCACTTCGGAACTCGCTCCAAGGGTTGCAACGAGGTCTCCCTCAAGGTCACGAACCCCGACTTCTGGACCCGCATCCTCTTGTATGTCTCTATTCCTTCCCACTTGCCATGCTCAAGCTGACATATTCCTTAGTTCTCAAGATCTAGGCTGTAAGCGCTCTATATCAGAGTGTTGCGTCCTGTGTCGAGCTAACTCTATTTCAGTCAGCGAAGCGTACATGATAGGTGACGTTGATGTCAACAGCCTCAAAGCTGTCATGGATGTAGGTTGATGTTGTATGTCGTTCGAGATTCCTGGGCTGATGAGCGATAGCTTTGGCTGGAAAACGAGTCTGGGATGGACGGTTTGTCCTCCTCCATCAGCCGCATAACGTCCGCAATTTCGGGATTCTCCAACGCGTTCCTGGGACAGACACGCTCTCGCGCTCGCTTGAATGCAATCGCCAGTTACGACCAGTCTAATGAACTGTTCAAAGTGCGTCTTGACGGTGATTTTATTGACGCTGTCACTCATATTGTACCCTTCAGGCATTCCTAAGCAAGGAAATGATGTACTCATGTGCATTGTGGAGCGATGCTGAGGGTGGCGTCCGCGGAGACTTGGTCAAGGGTCCATTCCCGGGCGATTTGGAGGCAGCACAACTGCGAAAAATTCGTCATGTGCTTAATGCAGCCAAAGTGAAACCAGGAGACCGCATCTTGGAATTTGGTTCAGGATGGGGTGGAATGGCAATCGAGGTAATTAAACTGCTTCCATTGTTATTCGCGTTGCTGATGTTTTTCGACCAAACTTAGGCTGCCCGGACATACGGTTGTGAAGTTGACACCCTGACATTGTCCAAAGAGCAGAAAGCACTCGCAGAAGAGCGCATCAGAGCTGCTGGTTTCGAGGACCGCATTCGGGTTCATCTGATGGACTACCGCGAGATCCCCGCTGAGTTCGAGAAAGCATTTGATGCCTTCATCAGTGTCGAAATGTTGGAGGTCAGAAACCTTTGTGATCTCATCTGTCGCATTCTTGCTCATACCGATGCGGTTTTAAGCATGTGGGCTCTAAGCATTATCACACATACTTCAAACTCGTCGATTTTGCTTTGAAGTCGCGAAATGCGACCGCAGTTGTCACCTCTTCCACGTTCCCAGAATCGAGGTACTCCACCTACCAGTGAGTATTATGCATGGAGAAATTGTTGCCCGTCTGATTGCGCAAAATTTCAGACCCGAAGACTTTATGCGCCGCTACATGTGGCCAAACTCCTGCTTGCCAAGCGCGACTGCATTGATTGAAGCCGCAAACACTGGCTCAGAGGGCAGGTTTACCCTCGAGGGAGTTGAAAACCACGCTGCACGTAAGAGCATTCTCACCTAATTTCACGGACCCCCCCTGAGCTGTATCTTGCCCACAGACTATCCCCGAACTCTCCGCGAATGGGGTCGCCGCCTGGAGGCCAATGTTCGACGAGACTTGATCGTCAAGGATTATCCAGCTCTGAAAGATGTTCGTGAGTACGAAGCTTTCAAGCGAAAGTGGCAATATCTCTTCGCATATGCGGGAGCTGGCTTTGCCAAAGGCTACATCACCTGCCACATGATCACGTTCACACGACCAGTAAGTATCCAGTCAATCTCACTCAAGCTTATGTTGATCGCGTTCACTATTTAGAACGACTGCCCGGTTGCCTGTGATTAAGCAAGTTTACCATCTTCCTGCCCTCGTTCGTCTTGTAGCGATAGACACTATCTATTTCTCTTTTCAAGTGGACTCAGAAAGTTTAAATTCGTTTCATACCGTTATCCACCGCTAGATGGACTTTATCCTATATATTCTTATATTCATCCTCTGTTTCCATATCTTCAAATCTTTCTCTTATAGCCTATTATAAAGCCAGCACATACTGTACCTCGATCATAGTATCACGTATCACACGATCTCGAATGACACTAGTGATTTGACACTCAGGACGAGGGAAATCTCACAATGCGTACATACTAAGTTTTGAGTGTGATGCCACGGTCATCGGCGCCGAACGGCCACATCTTGATGATACGCATTATGGGATGGTCTACCGGGGCGCTTTTAGCCAACTTGGCAACCAAACAATTAAACCGACCATATCTCGACACCCGAACGAACGCTCTCCCACGTGGTCGAGTCTTGCATGCAGGCTCCCACCCTCACCCACCCGTCACCCTGGGTGCTCAAGTGCTCAGGTTCGTGTTTGAGTTCACTCCCAAGGTCAATCCGGGATTCTCCAGATACTGTCCTTCTCTACCCACGCAAGTGACACCATCCACCGCCCGCATTTCTTGAAAGGGCCCGTCCCAGCAACTCGGAAGCGGCGCCCCCTAAAATCCGTCTGCTCCACCGTCACATGTAAGTAATACACTCATGCCCATTTGTACCACGTAGAATTTAGCTTTGTGGTCAATTGACCCGCGAGAGAGCATTGACAGCTGCCAATCACGCCGTCGTGCATCTCGTGTGCATTTCCGGACCAAGAATATAGAAATGATAGACGTCGGCCGCACCCGCCCCGGCAGCCTGTAGGACGTGACAAGCGCAGTCGAAACAATGAAGACATAAGTCACGATGAAGCCACGAAGTTGATAAGCTCAGAGAGGATTGTGCAGCTGGCGTATACCTCATTCAGGATTGATGCATTGGTGGGATTCTCCCGCGTTCGGCGGGCCCCCGAAACTCGAACACGAGAGGTGACGGCGAGCTAGCGGTGTGCCCAGACTTTCCTGACCAACTAATTAGAATCCCATCTAATGCAGACTTCCATGGGCACCAGTCACGAGGGAGATGGAGACCATCGAGTATCATGTCTACCATCGTTGTCGTGGATATGCAGAACTTTCAGAACATTCTGTCGACATTTCGCTATCAGAAGTTTCGCCACTCACAAGTAATGTCAACGAGTTACCGGTTAACGCGTGGGGACTACTTTTAATCTGCTCCAACCACACGTGGTTGGCGCAACTGGTGCCCGGGAGCGCATGGCGCACCACATTCCATGTCACTAACGGACAACGTCAAAGTTCCTGACGTGCCATCGTGTGGTTTCTGTATATCGTGTGTAGCAGACTGCCACTAGATACAACCCATGATGACCCCTCGAAGTCTTTCGTTGTCAGGAGCCGCCCTTGAGAATTTGGCTCATGTGCGTCCGTGTGAATGGTCGCCCTCTGTTCTGAATGGATGGCAGCGCCATGACGGAGGGCAGGGGCAAACCTGAGAACCTGATGTCATTCTCTTCGATACCACCGTCTGGGGAATGTTGAATTGATTCCACGGCACTGCCGCAGCTGAATCGTCCGACAACTCTTTCACAGGCACTCCTAAGAAATGGCACAACCAGAGGTACGAATTATAGTCTATCAGATATAGCTGCCCGGAAAACACGCTGAGCTGGTCGATAAGCTGAACCCAAGGTGGTATCCAGTAGGAAGGTAGGGGAGGGATAGAATATAGATTGAGATCGTCGGACGATTTCATGGGCTGGGATGTGCGGGGTGCGTATGATATGTGAAGGTGTACATCATGTTCGCCCTGATGTCGGACATCAAGCGGTCGACTTCGAATGGACTCGGCAGAACGAGTAGTGGGTGACGGTCATTTTTACGGGTGAAAATACACTGAACAGGTCGGAGATACTGATCAATGGTTCCTCGAGTAGATTCAGACTTGATCGTATTATGAAAGTTTGTCGTCGCCAAGATGAATAGGCTCCATACATTCGCTTCGCGAGTGGCTGCAGAGCTCTTTTCGAGAGTCGTGAAGACGGGATAAAACTGTAAGAGGACCAGCCCGCCGCACGCTTAGCCGTTACACCAAAAGGCAGAATACTGAATGACTAGCATTCAGTATTGCGGACGGTATATGTACTAGTTACGGGACCTAGGTAAGCCAGCGGGCTTACAAAAACGCACTACTCACGCTTTAGGAGGCAACCCCACCTCTCGTTCGCGCTCCCGTTCTTCTTCTGCCACTGTTGGGAAATGATAAAACCCCGGGGTTTTTGCACTGTTGGTGGATTTTAGCTGAGATAGCGAACGCGGCGCCTTTTTGGCTTCGGACGGTGCATAGAGGTCGACCAATGATTCAAGTTCCGGTTAGAGCCATGCATCTGCCAGCTTTTCCCGTGCAAGCTTCCTGCTGGAGAAGTCCAACCAAGTGTTATATCTAGATTTATGATTCATGCCTTGCTACGCTCAGTAATGAGTGCGCTGTTGGGTATCTGTCCAGGTCTCGTTTACCGTCTAGCTTAGGATGTCGACGGTCGGACATTCGGGTCGGAAACAGCACAGATGCTTCGAATGATGACAGGTGACCTTGGGAAAGTGTGACAGCCTGAGTTGCTCGTGACCCATCTGTGCGTGTAGTACCTCTTTGATTTGAATCTGTTCACCACCTCTCAGGCCTGAGCAAGCGCCGGTACACTCATGTATGCATGGATGGAGCACCACCACAAGTAGGTATTATGATAGGCATTTCAAGCATCATGGACAGAAAAGGGGGTTGAAGTTGATTGCTCCGATGTGGAATGGCAGGCCGCAGGGTAGCCCGGATCTGGCCCATCAGGGATGGAACTGTGGGACCGGGGCTAGCCAGATTCGAACCCATCGTGCCTATGAATGTCTTATCGATGGTGCCTTCTCCGAAATGGATTCTGACGAGAATAACTCACAGACTACCTGCGGATGGGACTGCTTTCTGCCATTTAGGGCCGTAACTTGATGACCAGCAGGCTGGAGGTATAAAAGCTGGTCTTATCGAACCCTCACCTCCGCACTCCTTTCTTCCCTTGCCACTTCATCGATTACACTCATGGGTTGGTTCGATCATCACGAGGACGATTACGACCAATTCGTACGTCTATTTGCTGCCATCCACCGATCTCTGTGATTTTGAACCACCGTCGTGCTATAGCACAACCAGGGCAGCCTTACCCAGGATGCCGTTGCTGGCGCTGCTTCCTACGAGGTTTGTCTTCGCCTTTCTTTGGAGCCCTTCCTCTCTAAGAGTCTGTTCAACATTATCATGCTTTGTTTTAGGCTGCCAAGCTCTACGAGGATCATTGCGCCAAAAACGGCCGCCCTGACAGCCACGCAAAGTCCAAGGAACTTCTGTAAGCACTCGCCTTCCGTAGTTGACTACTACATTCGCCGATCTGATATGCATGTGTCTAGTGCCGGCTTCGCAGGTGCTGCCGTTGATCGGTTCGCCATGACCAAGGGTGTACGTCAGCGACCATGTTTGGTGTCGTTCATGATACCCAGGTTTGACGCATCGTTTATAGCGGGACATGTGGGACGAACACCAGCAGAATCAATATCGCCAACAGGGTGAGTTGTACGAGTGGACTTTGTGTGGTGATCTGGATCGTGACGCGCGATTACATTGAAATCAGCGCAACAGCAAGTATCTAACTCGTACGATCAGTCGTTCAACCAGTCATCGGACACCTATTCGTCCGACCAGACGTACACTTCTGACCAGACATCCTGCTCCGATCAGTACTCGTCCGGCGGTCAGGGATATGGAAACCAGTCCTCCAGCAACAATCAGTCCTATAATAGTCAGACAACGGTCACCGATAGCTACCAGTCGGATTCGTATGGTGGAAATTCGGGTGGTGGAAACTATGGCGGAGGGAATTCATATGGTGGATCTTACTAGTGGATCGTACTCGTGGATTATTGGAATAGTGTAAGATTGACGGGCGAGGTTGCTGTACACTGAATACATGTCGATTTGTGCATTTATTAACGGCCAAGCGCGAAATTATCGGCATCATTCAGGAGCATGCTTGGGCTCAACAGCCACGGGTACTAATGATGAGACAGTTGTGTGACGACGGTCTCATACCGCCCAGTTTTGCCCAAACCACGTCCAACAACACGGCTGCAGTGTCGAGGTCGCCTTCGAATGAATGCTCGCTTTCCCCGTTCGCCATCACGTTCGAATGTCGGACCAAGGTCCTCCCATGTTTTGTGCGTTTCGACCGGCCACCCATTTTTGCGGCGTCATCGAACCACCGCCGATTTGAAGCGTGATGGTATCGTCTGGATTATCTGGAAGCGAAACCCATAGCCAAGGATGAGCCCGTCATTAGGTTTGGGTCCAGAGTTGTTGAACACTTTGATCAGATCTCCATGAAATGAAGTTGCTTCGGCGTCGAGTTTGAAATGTGCAACGATCGAGATGGTGTTGGAAACGGACGTGTCTTTAGTAGCGTCTTGGCAAGAAACGACCCATGAGATGGGTTCCTCACGACTGTGATTCTACAGATCAATACCGGGAAGGAGCATGGGGCGGGTCGAAAAGGGAAGAGTTGTAGGAGAGGATGAGGGAACAATGTTGCGGAGGTCAGCAAATAATGTATGGCTGCCGAACACCACCACGGGTCCATGTGGTAGTCGCTTGCCAAGGATGGCAACTTGCATGTGGGCAAGAGCACGTTGAAGGAGATATTGGAGATGGTGGCGGAGGTGTTGCACAATGCATTGAAGTGTTTTGTATATCTAGTATAATTGGTCTTCTTTCGTGGATACGGCCGACCAACGTCCCACCTTGCACTGTGTTCCCCCCCCGTATTTCATCACGTCGGTATTTGATTGACGCTGCCGGTCGAGCTAGCGATGCGCCGGGTTGGGTGCTACAACGAGCGGCGCTTCAGGCAATGGCATGCGTACGTATCGAATCTCGATTGTTGGCGAGTGGCATCCGCACGTGATGTGCATGTTGACGCTCAATATCACGTGAGAGCGAACACGTGTAACAACGTGGCTGAGCTCTGACGATCCGGATTCCACTGCTCCGATCGGCGTGTCCAACTTTTCTTGTGACATGGAAAATTCTGACGAAGTTATACATCGTACGAAACGATTTAAGGTCACTGGTCGTCAGTTAACCTTTCTACAGTCTGATGCATTGCCTCCTAGCATCAGTCGTATGCCGAATCCTTGAAAAACGTTCACTTGCCGTCTGCTCTCGCCCTCACAAAGTTTGACCATGACACAATAGCGTGTTCTTTCTCTCCCGTTTTCTCCTTCTTCGCGCAACATGTTCAATTCATGTGCATCCCTCAGGACAACGACTCGTATCTTTACGTGTCCCTTCAACAATGGAGACAACTCAATCCATCTTCGTCGCTCATCCAATTCGTTAACAAGGTGGATCCGCTTTCCCCCTCCATGCCTCTTCTCCTCCACAATTGGAGAGACGAAATTGACCATTCTGGATGCTGCCGCCGACCAAGCGTTACGGGTACTTCTCGAGTATGCCTGCTTTATTTTCTTTTGGTTTCCGCTTACCGGGTGCAACAGTCTTCTTCAACAGCTCGTAAACGACCTCCGCACGACTATATCACTCGCTTACGTTGATCTACTAACCAAACTACTTGGTTATCTTTTTCGTCCCATTGCAACCCCGGCACTCACTGCATTACTGGCGACGTTGTCGGCTTTTTAGGTGCTTCTCGCGCCATCCATACACTTGGATCTTTTGCAGCAGACATGGATTTCATTCCGTGCTATCTTGCCGACTTGTAACCCCCAAGTGCAGGGTGCCGCTGTCGAGTCTGTATTACACCGCCTGAAGATTTCCGCACGGGAAAGGGCAGTCGTCCTCATGACTAACAAACTGGACGGTAAAGAAACCGCCAGTGCTTGAATGCTTGTGTTTGCTTGCAAAGCTAGTCTTACTTCTCGCCTTGCCACTGTACTGACCACGTTCGGACGTCTAGTCTGTGTCCTCCAGCCTTCGTGTGACTTCACCCTCGGTGATTGGACCATTTATTGACTGCTATTTGAGCTGCGAGGATCCTAATCTGCTGTATACACTTTTACGGCATACGCTCACATCTTTGATTCACCACTGCAAAGGCGCCGAGCAATTCGCTGGCATTGCTGAAATGATCATGATCACAGCTCAACTCTCGATTGTTGTCAGTCAGCCACCATCAAGCGATGCAGAAGTAGAGCGTCTCCGGCGCATATTTCAACTAATTAGTGTAGTTTGCAGTGTGCGCCAGGGATCTCGATTGTCTGGTGAGTTCTTTCTTTGCGGCGATGACGTCGTTTATGGAACCAGCTCAGTTGGAGTGATTCTTACTACACATCCTCACACCTGTCTATCGGATCACTGAGGAAGACACCATCCGGGATTCGGGGACGGGTGCGTTGGCGTTCACATGCCTCCGTTGAACCACCATGACGCCGACGTCCGATGGGGTTAACCGTGTACGCGTATCTAGACGAACTCAAAAAAAACGGCAGTTGAGCTGCAAGACCTCGTCCAAGCTAAAGTGGATTTTTGAATGCATATAACCGGATTCGACAGGAAGTGATGAGCATGCAGCAGGCGCGACGGGTCACGCGGGTGACCAAGGTAGGGTGTTCCGTTTTTATGTCATGTCCATACATGCATGCGCACAGACGGGTATGCGTACAGGCGACGACAGACCCCGAAGTGGCTGCGAAACGCAAGTTGGCGAGGAACGCGATGAAAAAGGAGAGCCGAAAACGAAAGAAAATAGGGCGCTTGCGTACGTGTTCGTTTTTCGTTTTCCTCTTGTTCCTTTGGGGTATGTGTCATAGTGGACTCACCTCGCGGTCGCTTAGTGAAACCTGGGGTCGTATCAAGAGACGGCGGGAAGCGTGAAAAGTGTCAAGGCGTGTTTTCGCGTCGGGTACATCATGATGTGCAGTTCCTTCTATTTATTTCGTTTCCTCCTTTGTATCTCTTGGTAAGGGGTCGTTATCCGATATAGCACTTGAAAATACCATGGTCCCATGATCCTTAATGCTTGCGATGGTGTCCTTCTTGTCGTCTACTAATGATCTCACGTCGCTTGTTTCGAGTCGCGGACGGTGCTGCTTGTTATGCTATCCACTCTCAGTTAGTTTTGATCGCTTCACCATACAATGCACCGGTTCCCAAAATTGTTGCTCCGGAAATTACCATCATCCCGACCTTTACTGAATGAGCTCCCTGTTTCCCGCCGGAAAGCTGGATGGTGGCAGACGTGCGACAGAGCCACGACGTTTGACCAGCGGTCAAAGTCATGCTGGAACACTATTTCGAGGGTAGGCATCGTGGGCATCGTCGGGGACACGTCCGATTCTCACTTCTGTACCTAGGCCAACGGGACATCCTTCAATCAATCTTGGAATTTTCGAATGAGAAACGAAAGGCCGTGATTGAAACTGCGAAGGAAAAAGGCATCGATCTTGTATTTGACGAGAGTGATTATGCTGAGCGAAGGCTCATTCGAGTCTATCCTTCGCTGTTGTCGTATGCACATGATGAGTTGAATCGCGCGAACGTCTGATTTTCCATAAGATGCAAGGGAATAAATATGACATCAAACTTCACCAAGAAACTGAAAATTCTGGATACATGATGTTCAACTACGACTGTTCGAACCATTAGATCACCCGAGTCAGGGACTGGCGCGTACACGCCGCCCGAAATAGGGCGGACTCTGAGATCATCTTTCAAGAGGTTTCGCGAGCAAGCTCAACAGACCGGCATTCAGTGCCTTCATCTCGAAGAGATATCCGTGTCCGAAGCCCATGTTGCTGCGAATGAGAGCAATTTAGTCTGAAAAAATCTGCATGTGATGTACTATACTAAAACCAACATACATCCGAGCCATTACAGTGTAGGAAGTAGGCGTAAATGCTCTGAAACTAAGCTTGACACGCAGAGTACCAACGGAAGAACGAGTATCGCCATGACGCGTACAAGACACATTTTATTCAGGATAACAGGAGAAAGAGCATTGTCTGAAAACGCTGCAAAAGAGAGCCGGGGCCTTAGAGAGGATAAGTTCTCTATGATTGATATTTACCTGTCAGAAAACTCACCAATGGGGAGCACATTGTCAATCAATCATCAATCCAAACGCAGCCGCTTTTGATTCGGTAACTCTAAACCTGCGTTAGGTATTTCAGTCATCTCCAACCTTCGTTTAGTATGTGGAAGCGATGCTAATGCGGCCTTGGACTCTCCGACGGTAGACCACAGTTCAGGCTCCACATCCATAGGTGATGGTATATTTCCTGACGCAGAAGAGATTGCAATGTTCCTGTCGCATGCACCATCTGTATCACTGGACGCAACCGGCCGTGGCGCCTGAAAGTCTTTCTCTCGTAGTGGCAGCCCTTGAAGAATTTTGCCCATGTGCGTGTGAGCAAACGGCTGCCCTCTGGTCCGAATCGCAAGTAGTGCCTTCACAGCGGGCAGCGGCGAATCCGAGAACGTGACCTCATTCGTCTCCCAACTGCCAGGAATGTCGATTATATTCCGCCGTACTGCTCCATCGTTCGGTGACTCTGTTACAGGAATCCCGAGGAACTGGCCCAGTCGAAGATACGATTGATAGTCTCTGAGATAGAGCTGCCCGGCGAACACATTGAGCTGGTCTATTAGGGCCCACGGTGGAGTCCAATCAGAGGGGAGAGGTGGGACGGCGTATAGTCTGAGATCGTCGGACGGCTTCACGCACTGGGATGTGCGAGGTGCGTACATATGAAGGTGGACGTGCTCACTTTCTCTGATAAGTGGCAACAAGAGGTTGGCTTCGAATGGACTCAACAGGACGAGCATTTCATCGGAGTTCCTTTTGCAAGAGAGCACCCATTGCACAGGGCGCAAATATTGATCAATAGTTCCTTGAGTGGACTCGGGTTTGATCGTATTGCAAAAGTCGGTAGTCGCCAAGATAAATGGGCTCCAGACGTTTGCCTCGTGAGTAGCTGCAGAGCTTTTATTCAGAGTCGTGAAGATGGGACGAAATGCGCTGCCCGAGTGCAACGAAGGGATAACACCAGTGTTCACCAAGGTCACAACATCTGGATGGAGAAAATGCTTTTCTGGTTTCGCCCTGGGAGGCAGCTCCACCTCCCGTTCGCGCTCCTTCTGGCGGTTGACCTCCCGCTCTTGTTCTTCTTCCATCTGTGCACTTGGAAGCGATAAAACCCCGAGGTCTTTGCAACGTGGATGGATGGCTGGATCCAGTGCTAGCAAAGTACCTGGTGAATTTTTGGTTTCGCAGGATACATAGAGATCTTCCAGCGATTTGAGTTCCGCTTGGAGCCATGCGTCGGACAATTGCTTGGGTGTGATGTCATCGTTGCAAAAACGGAGCCAAGCGCCATGCCTCGATTTATGGTTCATGCCTTGTTGTGCCCAGGAAGCAGCTCGTTGGTAAATATCATTCCAGGTCTCGTGTATTGTCCAGCATAATATATCGACGGTGGTGACTGGAGTGTTCGAATCCTGTTTTCCGGTCAGGGCACGGATACTCAGGTCAACCTCAGGTGGCGCGAAAAACATGACCGAGTGGCCATGGCCCAGCTTACGCATGCGCATGCAACCTGAAATTACAAACTGTCAAATTCGAGCAACGAGATTACAACCTCGAAACGAACCTTGCACAAGACGATCTTTGGTGACCTTTGGACCCAGCGTGACGGCTGCTCGCGATCCTACGGGAAGTTTGATGTCAGTGCCCCTCGTGTGTGCATGGTCTAGGTAGACGACACAACGGCCTAATTGCTGAGAAAGGGGTGATGATGTCATTGGCATAGAAGTCCCGTGTTGATTGAGTATCATCATTTCATCGTTCTCATCGAAGTAGACGGCCCCAGCAGCATCACCGTCGATGCTGAGCCATGCTTTGGCCACTTCAATATTGGAAAAATCGAGTATCTGTGCACCGACATCTAGCAAAACACGAATTTCGGGTTTTTGCATAACCACCGTTCTCAGAAACTTAGGTGTAGTTTCTCGTTTGCCGTTCTGGTGGGTTGGCATATAGAAGCCATTTTCAGGGAGAAGAAGATATCCGAGAACTTTGGCATTGGTTCCCTGCTGATGGTAGAGGTCTTTCTGAGTAATGGACATCGGTAACAACCATCGCGCGTCATTTGTTCCCGAAAATCCTGTCATTTGGTTCAGCGACCAAATCAATGAGCTGTACAATCACTCGCCTGTGATGACCTTATTCCGTTCCTCTGCCAAGTCCCAGCTCGACGCAGATATTTTCCAAGGAAATTCCTTTGCTTCCCTCGGAAACACCACCCGAGAAAGATAAAAGTCTATGGTTCGCTGATTCCGAGAAAAAAGTGGGAATATGGACTTGTCCCACTGTTCCGATGACCTGAGGTTAATCTCGCCGAGTGTCCGTAGCGAGTCCGGTAGTGAGTCATCATTGTAATCTTGGATCCAAAGAGTATATTCGGTGGATGGGTCATCATGGTCCAGCAGAATTTCGAAAGAAGACCTCAACTGTTCCTCGCTGAGGCCGGAATAGTAGTAAGAAAGGCACGTGAGAATGATGGTGATGTCTGGATGGCCAAACTGCGTGTTGGGGGCTGGCATGTCTTTGGCCACGTACGGAACGGCAAGCATTGTGCGAACTGGGGAACGATCGCAGTGTTTGGACTCCTGGAAGAGAAGACCATAGTCGACACTCCATCTCCGCTCCGTAAGAGCAAACAAGAGGATCTTGCAGGCCAGAAGTCCACGGAGAACCAACAGTCCACTCCACATACCACTCTGGTCAGAACGATCAGCATACTCCTTTACCCTCTTTACTGTGTCAGGAAGTTGTAGTATATCCTGATCAGATATGAAACTACGGATTGCATCTCGCAATTCTTGGCTGATGCCTTTGAAGTTGAGACTAGGAAGCCGGCCAGCCATCACGTCTTCCATAATCAATGATACTAAGCATTGACCAACGTTGGATGTTCGCACGCAACGAATATAAGGGAACGATCCACGAGGGCCATATTGATATTCTATGCTGTTGGGGTGATCTCTTGAAAGTGTTGGAGCACATTCTCTGATGAGGCGAAGGACCTGCTGAGTGATTGTCCATCGGTCAGGATATCCGTCCATATGCTGTTCGAGGCCGATCGTGTAAATTAACTGGAACCTAGGATGAAGGATCTCGTCGCTCTCGTCCAAAATATCTCGGGCGTGGGAATCCATCCACTTCTGAAGGTTCAGCCACTTGGATGCGCTGTCTGAAGCACCGTCAACATCCATATCGAGCTCATCATGGTGGACAGCCCGAGCAACGTCCTTTTGGCTTGAAAAATTTGCAGACTGGCTGAGCCATCGAAACATGCCACCCACAAAGCTGTCCTCGGGCAGCTGAGGCTCGATGGTTAGTTGAAACGACCACCAACATAGGGATCTAATCCTCACTAATTTCGGCAACAAGGAAGTCGAGACACGTTCACAAAGCGATTTCTGAAGCTTCGAAAATGGATCGGCCATATGCTTGCCTATGCATATATGCTCCTCAACACTTTTTA
>JBBPLP010000127.1:0-48384 GCA_038089875.1 Fistulinella prunicolor
TCCATCGATGACTCATCTTCTTTGTCATCACTTCCTTTTTAGTACTTTTCACACCTGCCCTGAACTCTGGCTCTTACATATATAAACCCGTCAATACCCTCAATAGACCCTAAGTTAGACCTATCAGAATCTAACCTCATACATTGCTCTTCTGGCTCCAGGACTTCTATAAGTTTTCATTGTACTTTGAGTCAACGCTCCTCTCTATGCCTTCAAGGCCATTCTCCATACCAAGGATCCATTGCACACTCTCCTTGTCCTAGTTGACTGTTGCCCACCTTAGCACATTGATTACTATGCTCCCTCTTGGAGCTGTCTACCCTTGAGGCCCTCTGGTATATGCTAGCACTCATGCGAGCATAACAGAATATAAATGTCATTTGAGGATCTTGAGATCAAAAAGGCAAAGAAGGAGCACTAAAATTTATGTGCCAATAGATACATGATACATGATACATTATTATGTATTGAGATGCTGTGACTTGGGCCAGCTGACTGTTGAGCGTCAGGTCTCTAACCCTTATGCCAGAGGCTTATCGGGGGTAGACCATCTGCTATGTGCAGGACACATCGACTAACCATAGCAAACACCTCTCTATGTACTATGTACCATGGAGGTGCTACTCACCAGAGTGGGGGCTGGGAACTTGTGTTGGGTGTGAGTATTGGTAGCAGTGGTAGAAGAACAAGAAGTGTTATTCAAACTCAGCTTGAAAGCAGAGCTGATATACTAACTACTATACAGTTAT
This sequence comes from Fistulinella prunicolor, assembly GCA_038089875.1. NCBI lineage: Eukaryota > Fungi > Basidiomycota > Agaricomycetes > Boletales > Boletaceae > Fistulinella > Fistulinella prunicolor. Next base: position 750 of record JBBPLP010000127.1, read on the forward strand.
TAGTAAGCGTCTCACATGTATCATGTGCACTACGTATGTCTATATGTTACTATGCTGAGTTCTATCTAAAGATCAGCAAGAGCCACATCAATGTTCCCTAATGGTACTTGCCAAGTATGGCTAGGTACATATAGTCATGTTCAACACTGACAACTTAGCGATTTCTTGCATCACACTTGTACAGTAATACTCAGCATTGATGCATCAAGGTTCCATATACTGGTGCACATGCTACATCCCATTTCAATTGATACTCAGAAAAATATAAGGGAAGTATACACTCATCAGCAGACAAATGCCTGGTGATCTTACTTTCCTGGTCTCCCTCAGCAGGTGTAAAAAGTACCAAAGGTTCACTGCCTAACACAGAGAGGGGCTCTTCTGAGTGGGGATCCAAATGCAAGACTACAAGTTCAATGAACTAAAACAAACAAAAGCTCAGAGACTGAGTGCTTTCCTAGAGGATAATATGTATATTTTAAAGTTCATTTGTTCAGGATTGACTGAGTGTGGTGTTAAAAGGTGGAAGTTCTGTTTGCACTGATGGATCATCTTGGTGAGCCAGCTTCCCATAGCCTGCCTAATGATATCATCCCTGACTATTACTGAGGGGTCACATCATTATAGGACACCCATGATGGCCACCTTGTCTCCTGCTGGCATCTTGATGGTCTGAAAGCACAATGCAACAAACTCTGGGTAGTTGATTGCTGTAGGATTCCAATCTGTCATGTTTGATACAGGACTGGGTTTATATACTGTAGGAATATTACAGGGTCCCATAACTGAGCTCTATGACCAGGGACTGTCAATGATTGGCATGTGACTCTCGAGAACACAGCCCTCCACACTTCGAAGCTTTGGTTAGACACTGTGCTGTCACACACACACGAGGACAGACAAGCTTATGCAGAATATTCCAGTTTGGCTGGATGAAGATTTCAGAGTATTGAAAGAGAGAATGGTTCAAACCGACATACTTTCGTGCTTCTTCGCATCGCTGACCTTGCGTGCAGCTTTGGTGAGATCCTCTTGGACGATGTACTCTCTGGAGAAGCCGTGATGAGTTATTGAAGTGCCCGAGATGGAACAACGTACCGGTCATCACGAATAGCAAACATTCCTGCTTCAGTAACGACGTTTCGCAAATCAGCGCCGTTAAATGCGTCCGTCAACTGTTAAATCCCAATGTTTGCATACCCGGTATGTCTATGCATAGCAGAGGTACGGACCTTCACTATAGCTTCGTAATCGATGTCTCCACTCTTGTTCACTGGCTGAGCGTGGATTTTTAAAATCTCTGACCGCGCCTGTTCATTGGGAAGAGGAATTTCGATCTTCCGATCGAGGCGACCCGGCCGCAAGAGTGCAGGATCTAAGGTATCCGGTCGATTCGTCGCCATGATGAGCTTCGTCCGTCCAAGCGAATCAAATCCATCCATCTGGTTGAGCAACTTGATAATATAATCATCAATACGAACATCCCTCTGCACGATGCACGACAGTCCGCTTACCTCCATCAGAGTCCTTTGGATTTCTCTATCAGCGCTCGTCCCTTCCGAGAACCTCCTGCCTCCAATGGCATCTATCTCGTCCATGAAAATAACACAAGGTTCGTGATCCTTGGCATATCCAAACATCTCACGGACGACCCGAGCTGATTCACCGATGTACTTGTCAACGATGGCAGAGGAGACAACTTTAAGGAAATTAGTTTGGAGGGTGGCGGCTACTGCTCGGGCTAAAAGGGTTTTTCCTGTCCCGGGAGGGCCGTAGAGAAGAACGCCCTTTGGCGGTTTGATCCCCACACGGAGAAAGAGCTCGGGACTAAGGAGGGGCAACTCGATCACCTGACGTTGCACATTGTGAATGAATTCTTGAGGACGGGTGAACGGTGAAGACACACCTCACGTAATTCGCGGACTTGTTCACCGAGACCACCGATACCCGCAAACGACGCTCCTCCTGGATCCTCCAAACTCATCTTGTAAACCAGAGGGTCGACCTCTCGTGGAAGAATACGCATGATGGTGAGAGTTGTCATGTCCAGAGATACACGGGTCCCAGATTTGAGCTTCGTCGCTGACAACGCTGGGCGGTATGAAACAACGTAGCGAGGTCCAGAAGATGCCTTGACAATGACTAGAACACGGGCAGACATGAATGAGACGGGGGCGGTATGAACATAAAGATAGCCCTACATCTCTCATCATCAAGCTGTTTCATGACTTCACCGATGATTTGACCAACTGACTGGACGGCTTTGATGTCATTCTCGGTCTGCGCGAAATCTTTTTCTAATGCCTTCAACGAGAATCGTACTGCATTCGGTCGGGCGTCAGTTCCAATGCAGATCGTGATACGCGTAAGATGGGCTGACGATTCTTCAAACTTTGACTGATATTGTCATGCGTCCGCATTTTCTGGGAGGAACTTCAAGCATATAGAGTACGACACGTGAGATAACGCATACCTCACGATAGCTCTTGAGAGCATCCTTTCTTCGCTGATCTATCGCGCCGGACGACGTCGAAGCTTGTGCATCCATGGTGGTATGGAAAGGAACTGCGACGCGCAAGTATGCGAGACGGGACGCGTCATTGCAAACAGACGTAATGACCATAATAGTCTATGTCGGTGTATGAAGCATCGGCCTGGTGGTCTAGTAGTATGATTCCTTGTTAGGGTTTCCTGAATCGAGGAGGTCCCGGGTTCAATTCCCGGCCAGGCCCTCAGAATTTTTTCCCCTTGCTTTTAGTCGCGTTTTCAGAAAGTCAGCTGGGTTCATGGGCGTTTGATTCTCCGAAATTGTCATGCAAATATAAAGTACTGGTCCTTGGATGGTGCAGCATGCAAGACATATCTGATATATTATGCTGCGGGAGCTCGGCATCGGTGGTCAGTTACCTGAGCACCTGAGATGCCAGATCGATCAGGCAACATTTGTTCCAAAGCGTGAATTCAAGCCCCATGGTGCTGACGGATATCAAACTCCTAGGTTACTGCAAAAAGTTGGTACGCTAGAAGTGTAACTTGGGAGCCGAGAGAATGGTCTACCAATCATGATGATACATCCAAACGCGAGTCCAATTAGCGTTAGCCTAGGATATGATACAGTTGCCCGGTCATGCAAGCAGCTGACCGAGGAGTCACTAGTCGAATCGGAACAAGCTAGAAAACGACCGTGCCCTCAAGGTAAACAACGAGAGAAAGATCCAACAGAACACCGTCAAAAATGGAAAAATCCCTTCTTCTTTTTCTTCTTCTCAGCATCCGACACGGCCGCTCCCGTACTGTTGACCGACGTCGAGCTGGTAGCGTATGGCGAACTCGGACTGGACTTAGAGTGCTTTCCGCTGCGGAGAAGCGAACCAGAATCCTTCGGTACAGCAAGCGTTGGGCGCTGTGGGGGAGCTGCATCCGGTGTAAAGTATTTCTGGTCATAGTATTCCTGATAAGACTGATGGCCAGTGTTCGTGGAGACTCCGTTGGGTGCTGCATGGGATCCAACACCGCCGAGCTCCAGAACTTTGAGATCGTCAACAAATTGCCGAGGGGTAGTTGTATGCGTCGATCCTGTTTCCCCTTCCGTTCAGCACATAGGGAAACGCAAGCATATATTGCACGCACCAATATAGATATCTTGATTGAGCGACCCGCCCAGTGCGTAGCATTCCCGGATCTCTGAATATGTCATTCCACCAGCCACAAACATGATTACCCGCTGACGGTTGTCGACTGGCACGTTCGAGCGTGCTGCTTTGTGCCAGCTTGGTTTAGCACTCCGAAGAGAGGAAGTGTGTGTTGGGGTTACTGGAGTCTTACTCGCTGCGGGACTCGTAGTGGATGGTGCATCTTTGACGTAGGGGAAGAGGGTTGCATCAAGTTTGTTGTTTACGTGATCCTGGGAAATATTGGTGAATGAGACCAGAGCGCACAACGCAGAGTAGTATGTACTTCGATGACCGTGCGAACGAGTGGTTTATAGCGGGACAAGTCGTATTCCTCCTCTTGAGATGGTTTCTGTTTCAGCTTCTTCTTCGTGTCCTTATCAGTAGGACCCTGAGATACGAAGTTCCATTGGTGAGAACTAGCGAGGCGAAGCCCTGGGCAATGCAACTTACTCTAGTTATCCGCACGCCGAGATGTGACAACGAGTTGACGGCATCTTGATCCGCCATGCCGAGTCGAGCATGTTGATACAGCCGTCGACGGTCTTCGTCAGGAACACCATCGCGGTACTGGACATAAAGAGCAACCATGCGGACTTTGTTGAGGTTTCTAGACAAATCGACAAACGTTAAAGCGGAAGAATTCAGGGAAGAATTCAGCACTCTACATGATGTCCCGACTGTCCAGGAGTGGTACCATCTCCTCGACCAGTGTTTTTGGAGTTTTGCCTTCAACAGTCATCCCAGTCGCGCAGCACTGAGCGAAAGTCAGAAATCAAACCAGAGTAGTAAGGAACAATGTTGGCACCTGTTCGACGTTGGCAACCTGTGAAAGTTTGTCCTTTTCAAAAATGCCCATGCATTCTTGTGCCATATTAAGGTGTAACGAGAACTAGTGTAACGCCATCGGTTTGCGCGACTTATCGTTGACATGAACACTTGCCTTTTCCCGCTGCTCCTGATATTGTGGTAGGTTTGCTAGCATATCTTTCATGTCGTTTAAACTGGCAACTCCCTCTCTGTGGCGACGTCGGCAGGAGTAAAAATATAAACGTCGACGTAGTCTTACCCCTTGAACCCAGCGTTTTCTTCCATGAATTTGTTAAAGTCTGCCATGAGCTTATCGATAGCTTCACGCATGTGCATGTGTCTCACAGTCGTCCATGCTGTATCTGTCTCAGAAAGTGTGGCAGTTTTATCTTCATATGCACCAAGAGAAGACTGGAACTTGTATCTGGAAACGCAGGATAAGTCAATAACTCACGAACTACCAACGAGATCGTACGTGTATCTTGTCCCGTCCTCTATTGGTAACAAGTCGTTACACATAGCCTGGTACGTGAACTCGTGAATGAATGGTGCGATGGTATCCATTGAGCGATCTGTAATGATCAGAGTGCCTCTCGGTCGAGGTGGGTCTGAGGGTTTCTGGTTCCCATGAGGATGAGATCCGACATCAGCTGAAGCAACGCCGTCATGAATACTCACAGGGAAATCGGCGTTGGTACGCTTGTATTCGTCCAGATTTCGCTGTACCATGAATGCCAACAATCTGGTCACAAATTCCGTGTCCGCAGTCTCATATGCACGTGCGGCGTCACCTCGGGCAAGGTTGGTTCGCCATCGACTGCTTCCTTCAGGAGGGGGAGGTGCACGGGTCTGCACGTGAGGCTGGAGTGGGCCCAAGGGTAGATGGTGGGAAGGGAAATAATATCGAATGTAAGGAAATTCGTTGAGCGTGATGCATAGGTTCGTAATCTATACCCTGGCTTAGACTGGTGAAGGGAGCTGGAGGTACTTGGCGCGCACCGTCTTGCTCACGAACAAGAGCTCTTCTTCCAAACGTGATCGAGCCGCTTTGAACGCGGCCTCGTTTCGCGGTGGGCTATAAATGTTGAAGAAGAGGCTTGGGGAGTTAAGAGAGAATGCCTGTGCCTCCACCGCTAGGGACCCGGATTAATATGAGATTTGTCATGCCTGGAGCTGAAGCCTTACTCACCCCAGAAGTTCAAAAAGAGTTCTTGGAGACCACGAAGAAAAGGTTCCGCGGAGGATGAAGTTAGACGATGAAACAAAGGTTCGGAGAGGGCTAAGACAAGTCCATTTATTTACAGTACACCAAGTTCGACACCGACGCACCCTCGATGAAGAACAAGTGAGCGCCGAGGTACTGTTGCTGGTCATTGGAGAAATCCTTGATGATCCTCTCAACGTTCTGTGTTGTAGGCATGAGGATATACACCGCCTCGAACTGCTGGGGTTCTCGATATTTGGAGATCGATTCAATAACTGCGTGCGGCGCATCAAAAGGTCAAGGATATCCGTCGGCAGCAGAGGACTGCGTACGGGTGACATTCTCTTCCAGAATATCAAACTGTTTGAGTACCGAGCCTAGTAACTTCTGCGAGTAGTCGTCCACGACAAGAATCTTCCATCGACCCTGTGGGTTGACAGATCTGATCGCCTGAAGAAAACCTAGATACCATGTGAGGAGTCGCTGGAGGGACGAAGAACTAGGCATACGTGTGCGGACGGTGGCGACGAGCGAGGACATGTCAAGGGTGCCCGATCGACCAAGAGAGAGTGTAGGTACGGTCTGGCGAGATGACCCGTCACTAGTGGACTCTCTAGGGCAACCAAATGCGGCTATCACCGGAACTTCACTCAACCATGCAAGCTAAAAGGGATCATAGATCTATTCACTTCACCTGTCAGTCCTGAAGGACAATACGTATTCTGAAGCTCAACAGTTGAAATGAATAGGTGATAGAGCTAGCACCAATCAAATAAGAACGTTTTAATATTTTAATCCTTGGAAACCAGAAGATCTGTCCATGCCCGAAGCTATCTACAGTCGCGTGGATATCTAGATATTAGTCGGGGTGGGTAAAAACTAACTGAAGGCGACCCAATTCCCATCACAACAGCGAGATGACCAATGCCAACAGCGTTGCGATGGCAGCCGGCTGAGAAATAGCAACGTTCAACGCAGCACTAGTACTGCTGGTTTTCGAGGTACCATTGACGCTTCCGCTGCTAGTGCTAGAATTGCCACCGATGGTCGTATTCGGGTAAGGGAACGATTTGTTTTGATTGGTCTCACGATAAAGGTTCGTAGCGGGAATCGCATTGCAGTGGCCGATAGAATCAAACTGCAACGCCACACTCATTAAGCAGCGCAGCCGAAGAATGAATGACGATGCTCACATTCAATGGGGGCGTGAAGTTTTTAGCAGTAGGAAGGGTATAACCAATAGCAAGGTCGACAGTTTGCGGATATAAATCATGTTCCAGGACGATAAAACCAGTGCTCAGAGTTGTTGCATTGCTGAGGATGGCCTGGAAGGTGGCATATGATTGTAGGCCAGTGACATCGCCACCGGGAACCTTCCAGTCTGTGTCTGGCAGTGAGTAAAAGCCATGTTTTCGAATTTCGAATTTATTTCACCGTTGGTATCAAACGTAGCACCAGAAGGTGTACGTGTCCAAATGACTGGAACCAACCCCATGGCCAGGCAAATAGCACGAACGCGATCGTCAATGTCACCGTAAGGGGGGCGCATTAAAATGGGAGTAACACCAAGGACCTGCTTGATGGCTTTGCGCGTATACCCTAGTTCTGCAACGATTTGCTCGGTAGTGAGCATAGTAAGAGGCTGAACCCGAGTTAGTGAAGTCAAAGAGTGTGGTAATGATAATAGGCTAACCCTGTGAGACCAAGTATGAACGGCAATCTCGTGGCCGGCCATGTATTCCTCGACGAGGACCCGAGGAAGTTCAACAACGCGCGAGCCGATGACAAAAAATGTAGAAGTGAGCTTCATGGACGGGAGAAAATCGAGGAGTTCCCTGGAAGGTAGTTGAGGAATATATTCCGTCGTGAGATTATATACTCACTGGGCTAGAAGGAAGATATGAGTAGATGAAGGGATTGGCGGGGTGAGTACTCACTGTAGAAACCAGGGCCATCGTCGAAGCTGACGCCCCAAGTCAATGGGTCTGGACATGAAGTAATATCGGTAGCGCGGGTATAACCACCACATGTCCACCAACCGCGACTAGCAGCATCGGCAGCGGCTGCAGGGTCGTTGGCACAGGTTCCGTCTACGGTGGGAGGGATATCCGGAATGTCAAACCCATCTAACTCCGTCATCCATGCGGCAACTTCGGAACCATCTAGGGAGAGGAGTGGGATAAAACTGCGGGATGGACGGATACAGGAGTGGGAACATACTGGTAGAAGCGATCTGGTCCTGAGTAGGCCATTGACTGGGGACGAAGACGACTGGAGAGAGTGAGATGGGGTATAGAAAAGAAAGAGGAAGCGGGCTTACAGGGGGTGGGTAATGGGGGGGCACCAGAAATGGGGGGAGTAGCACCGGCAGGATAGGTAGCTGTGACGGGGAGGGTGGAGGGGGTAGCCATGCCGGAAGTGATCTGGCTGAGTGGGGGGATTGTCGTCCCGACTGGGGTGGTGGGTACAGGAGAGGCAGAGGTGGAAGAGTTGGAGGCGGAGGAGAGAGACGAGGAGGACGAGGAGGCAGAGGTTGTCGGGGTGGATGAGGGGGATTGTCTCTTTGCGAGACGGACATGGCGGTCGTTGGCGTCGACGGCAGCGACGGCGGCGAAAAGAGCGACGAGGGCGTAGAGATGCATGACAAGAGGCGGGAAGGAGCGACGAGAAAGAGACGGACCAAGTTAGAATGTCAGGAATACAAAAATATATTTTATTTCGGGAATCGCATGGAAATCGGATCGAAATCAATAACAACACTAACTAAATGATCCACTTGCCTCTTTAGGAAATACAAGTCCGCTTGGCGGTTGCTCCGTTTCAGAGCCGGAGCCTCTTTACGTAAACAACCAGCACGCGGATAAACATACGACCCTGTGAGTTGCATTCACACTATATCTCACTTTCGATGCGGTGGTTAACGACTACAGGTTTTGTTTGCCTCAATGTGAGCCCCGACTCATCACTCAACTGACCGTGGAACAGGTCGTCGTGTTACATAGATTATTCCCAGAAGGAAGCATTCCAGACTGAGTTTATCAAAACATGGTGAGGGGCATCTTGACGACAAGAGTCCATCACTTTAGTATTGCCTCCGCTCGGTTTATCGCCTTCAACTGGAACTTCCACCGGAGACATCCGTTGTGCCCACAGTGCCAATCACCACAACCATCGCCTAGGACACGGCATACCTGCCTGGATCAGCGTTTCATATTCTTGTCGCCACAGCGGAGAGATGTTAGATTGAACTGTTTCACTCTCTGTAACATTCTCCTGGATGTCCGTGACCTCGCAGCACTAATCAGGCAAGTTACTTACCAGGTCAAAGGCAAGAGCGTTGAATGGTCGCGTAGATTCCGATTATCCAAAGCTGCTTCAGTATGTCCGTGATTTCACGCCTCGGAAGACTGGTGAACGGGTCTTTTCCGGCCTCAGTAGAAAGGGTCACCGAATCGGCTCTTGTCTCAGGAACATCCCTCCGGTCAACAAGATACGCGTTCCACTGACGTGTCTATCAACCCCCAGGTTGCAAATCTGCGCCTTCTCTGACACTCTCGGGAAGTCTACCAGCATTTCGACGTACTGGAGAAGCTCAGTTTCACTCTGCTCTCCTATCTTTCGATCATTGTTCTAGGTTTGATCTTCCGCCGAAGAGAGAAGTCAACGCGAACGTGGCGATGTTACTTCAAAGTTGACGTTGATGACAAAATGACTTAGACATTCACCCTCATTCCAATCATCCGTGCTCTCTTGACTGAGGCTGCCCATCGGCGAGTGCTTCATTTTTAGCCCGGTCGAACGTCATGCCATGATAAGACTATATTTGCAATGACCCACTCAGGGCTGACATTGCCCTGTAGATGTCATTGTCAAAGGATCGGAGGGACCAGGCTGTACGTAGGTGTTCGTTGGGTACGTTCCTGACCAAAACTCAAACTCGCGCCCACTTTGGCTTCGAGAAATATACCGTAATCACCCATATCTCATTTACCTTTTTGGAAGAGATATTTTGGGAGCTTTTAGGAATTGCGATATGTCAGACTGTTCAAAGTCAAGTTGCAGTATGTGATCCAAGTCCCTACCCTGCGCCCGCCATCGCCCGAAGAACCTGGATCTGGGAACGGCTTTAGGAAGAGCTCATGCTTTCCACCGTAATCAATGGCGACCACGCAAATATTGTTACCTCATAGAGTACGTTTTCCCAGCATAGTTTATCCAGCTAGGTTGCGTGATCATCCTTGGTGACAGTGCATAAGATTCATAACGCTACCTCTGACCCTGGGGCATTCCACCCTGTTGCTCAAAAGTCCTTGTGACGTCGGACGTCAATCTTCGCACTGGTAAGGAATCACACTGTACGGCTTTGTTTGATGGCCAGTTGAGAATTAATATTCCCTTTCTGCTGAAAGCATGTCGATAGCGAGCAATGCAATTAACCAAGCAAGTATTATACACCAGCCTTTCTGCTCTCCAACTCCTCCACCGAGAGCCGCTTGGGTGCGATTGCACCACTGCGACCGGAACTGGCATACAAGACCTCAGCCTCACCAAGGAGACCTGGGGTGTAGTCTGCCACAAGACCAGGCTTGTAAATATTGCCCTGTGGGTCAAAGGTCGACGAAGGGAGCTGGAGAAGATCAGACGGGGTCTTCGTGAGGTACAGTCGATGCAAGGCATCCTCGGCGGCCTGTACAGAGTCTCAGCGGTCAGTGGTGAGGAAGACGAAGGTCGGTTCCATACCCTGTATTCCGCCATTTTCAGTGAACTGCCAAAGCCTTCGCCAAGTTTGTCTGCGCCGGAATATATTCCAACGACGAATATCGGTGAATTTGAAAACCGGCCAGTTTCTTTCAAAAGTCTGAGAGACATGAGTGTGCGATAGTAGGACGAGGACAGGGTCCTACCTTGACTTTGGTCGTTCCCTACCGAATTTTGCGACTGTCTCCATAAGAGCACGTTTTGGATCTCGGAATTTTAGCATGGTCCGCAGGTCAACTTGGCGGTTTAGGAAGAAGGAATTGACAAATTTGCGAGCTGTCGAAAGCGACCTCTCCTGGTACACTAGTGCCGTCAGCGCACGGGGTATTGACGCGAGCGCATCGGAATGCAAGAGTGGAGGTGACGTCGGCGTGGATGGCTGAATAAAAGAGGTCAGTGTGATCAAGTTGGAACGCGGTCAACGCGCGAACCTGCCTATGCCAGCGCAAAAGAGGGGTAGCACCCATTTCCTGAGCGACGCTGGCGGAAGTCAAGGGGCCCACGTGAGCGCTGACTGCCGCCTTGAGAACACGGGTCGGGAGGTGGGGGTATGAAGCATGGAGGTATTCTGAGGCGAAGAGGCCCATGAGCGAGTTACCCAGCGCGGCGAGGTCTGCATTCGTCGGAGGTGGTGAATCGGACGGGTAGTACTTGGCATGGAGGTTCACGAAAGACTTGTGAGTGCAGGCGCGTCGAATGGCGTCGGGAGAGTCTATTATTGAGCCGAGTCCGATACGATGGGAGAAGGCGGTCAAGGCGGACGGGGGCGGTGGTTGAAGTGCAGCCCAGGACTGAGGGTCGAATACGGACTTGCCAGCTTGCCTGACTATAGCCTCTCTTGGAGGGAACTGGGGCAGATGAGCGGTGGAGATGGCGACCTTGGAAGCAGTCGAGTAGAGCCTGTTTGACACATGACCCATTGGCAGACACGAGCAGAAAACCAGAAGAAAAAAGGGTTGACGAATTCTGCGATCGGCAACGTCCGAACGTGGTACAGCCAGCCTTGGTGACGAGCGCACCTTGAACAACGACTCATCGACCCATGGCGGTCCTCTCCCTCCCATTGACGTTCACCAACTCGTTCTGGACGCAGGACTATCGAAAGGGCCTCGAGGTCCTCTACAGCAAGCTCGAGCAGGTACGCCTCTCTCAGCCTTCGAGGCCCGTGCTCACTCCTACCAGGGGGTCGTCGAGAACGACGAGATTGTCGCATTCATACGGGTACGTCTGTCCCCTACGCCACGTCAGTCCATCCTCACCTCTGCACAGGCACGTGCGAGCGCAGAGAATCAGCTCGCCACGGCCTTGCTCGACCCCTCCGCTATTGGCTCTCAATGTATGTCCACACATTCTCCGCCGATTTTTATTCACTCAGCCGTCGAAAGCTGGTTTCAACAGAGACGATGGTGCTTCACTGCTCGTGACGTTCCGTGGACTCCAGGCAGAATCCGTGGCACAAGGTCAGATTCACAAAGATATCGCCAAGGACCTTCAGACGCTAGTCGTCGAACCGTTTCACGTCTGGGCTCAAGGTTACAAGGTGCTCATGTTCGTCCATGCGTAGACGTCCTTTCACCTTTGCCATACAGGAGCGTCTCGCCTCGAGTAAAGCCACCGCTTTGAATAATTGGTTGCGCTACTACGAAGATGCCCAGAAGGAGGTCTGTTTCTTCCATTTTAGTTCGTACTTCCCAACCTCTAGCTTCCTATATAGGTCATCAAGTTGAAGAACGCGTACCTCGCAAAAACACGTCGGGCAGATGAAGCCGAGGACGAGTATGGCCCACCCTTGTCCATCCCATCTATACTAACCTTTCAACAGTGCCAAATTTGCGCCCAATAACGATTTGAACGACCACTACACGACTTCGCCACGACTCCAGCCGCGTGACGCCCGCACACCACAGCGCTCTGCTACCGTTTCCGAGCGCATTGCTCAGCGATTCAAGGAAATTCAGCGGAAGGCTGTTGCATCGGCGACATCTGCTGTCACACCTGATGCAGCACATGAAGCTGCAGAAGGAAAGGGTCAGTTACCGAAAGTCGACAAGGGCAAGGGCAAGGCCGTGGAACCACCTTCGCCTGTCCTTGCGTCCTCCCCTCCTCCCATGTCACCACCTTTGCCCCCTTCGAAAGCAGAGGTTGCCGACCTCACGTCGGCCTCATCCGCGGCACAACTTCCCCCCACTCCAATCCTTCTGGCTGGCTTGTCTTTGCCACCATCAGCGGTATCCATCCTGCTTACGCGTGCTGCTGCTGAACTGCCTCTCAGACCCATTCGCTTTTCCGTTATCGGGGAGTACCCCGACTGTTTCTCTGGCTCGGAGTTTGTTGAATGGCTGAACAAGAATGTACCTGGCTTTGGTGGCAGTATCGACTTGGCGGAGGAAGGTGCAAGGGACCTCACCGAAAGAGATGGTCTCCTTCGCAGGGTCGGCGAGTTTGGAAACCAGTTTGAACATGCCGACGATGCGTATTACCAATTTCGTCCCAAAGTCGGTTGTCGCATTCATACTTCGTTCGATCCTCCTGATGACCTACATAACAGGCGTTTGACCTTGAAAGCAAATCATCCGAGGTTCCAGCAATTCCAGTGAAGAGAAACCAAATCACAGATAATTTGTTGAAGCGTTCTGGCGACCTGGTCAATGTGGTAACGAAAGCCCTTAACGCTAACTCTCAGAACGAGCCAGTTCACGTTAGGCTTCGTAATGAAGCAGACGAAGCAGATAAATTGTATCGTGTTTCTGTGAGGAAACTGGATAGACAGCGACTTGGGCTGGAGGAGAGAATCGAGGAGATGCTAAAGACTCTTCAAAGGTGGGAATTGGAACGCCTTGCGGCGGTCAAGACTGGTGTGTTACTTTACTTCTCCTTGCCAGTGTTTATGCTAAACCTTTGTACCCTCCCTTGTAGTTTTGCTTCAATATCAAGGTACCCTGGCCAATCTACCGAAGGCATTCGAGCCGACCCTGGAGAAATCAGCAACACTCATTGCATCTTACCAGCCGGAGTCGGATTTGACAGCTTTGATGGAACGTTACCGCACGGGTCCTTTCCGTCCCGTGCCTCAGTTATACGAGTCCGTTGCCCACGACGAGTCTGATGTCGTGTTTGGCATCGATCTCCGCAAGTGGGCAGAAGGTGGATGGAGCGCCCTCACTTCCGGCGAGGAAAAGAAGGAAATCATTCCCCCCGTTCTCACTGCGCTCCTGGACAGTCTATCGGAATTATACGCGAAGCTGCCAGATGATGATGGTGAGATATATATCAAGACAAGCAGATATCATGGTGGTCTGACCTAATATTTTCAGAAAAACGAAAGGCCTGGATTTATGACGTGCCCCTTCCCGCTCTTCATCACCTTAGGGAAGCCCTTAACGCTGTTCCACCCGGACAGCCATTCTCCTCCGAGATGCTCGCCAAGTATGATGGACCTGTTCTTGCAGGGTGTGTCAAACTGTGGGCTTTGGAGCTCGATCCTCCCCTGGCCCTGTGGGAAGGGTGGGATGATATACGGAAATTATATCCGACAGTGGGCTCAGCGGGCAAGGCGGACGGGGAACCATCTGAGGAACAACATTTGCAAGACCTGCAAGCAGCCCTCCAACGGCTTCCGAGAGTCCACCTTTATGTCTTAGATGCTATGGTGTCGCATCTTCGTGCCCTGGTAGCGTCCACTGTTGTTGAAGAACCGGCTGACATCTACATGACAAAACTCGCATTGTCTATCGGTCGCAGTAAGTGGATCTCGTAAAATCAGATTTACTGGCGACTAACCCCCTATATCGCTTAGCGATCATTCGTCCCAAGGTCGAGACTGAGCTATCCATCCAAGATCGCCACCCTACGCGTAAGTCACTCGCTCTCTTGTCCCCGTTTGAAACTAAAATGTACAATAGTACTGTTGCTCGATCTACTGAAGAACTACGACAAAATTTTACCGCCCACGATTGCCAAAAAACAGCGTGAATCGGAACGCCGTGTACCGATTAGAAAACGTACTGCGCCCGTTGATATGCGGATGAGCCGTGGCAGGATTTCGGTCGGGTCTCCAACCAGAGAGATTCTTGCCGCTCAGCAAGCCGCCCAAAAGCTTGCTTCCTCGCAAGCTCAAACTGATTCAGTTGCTTCACCCTTGCCACCTACGACAAAGATTGAAGAACCGGCTCCTGAGATGGAGAGTGACGTCCCAGAACCCACAACGCGAGAGGATGACCCTGTTCCTCTTCGTCCCACCTTCGTGGAACCCCCTCCCGAAACGAACGACATGCCACCTCGTCCCGCCTTCAAGGAACCTCCTCCCGAAACGGAAGACATGCCACCTCGTCCTGCCTTCAGAGAACCACCTCCCGAAATTGATGACGTGCCCTCCGTACGGCCCACGTTTGTCTCACCACCCGCATCGCCTCCAGCTGTCGAGGAAAAACCTGCATCTTCTCCCGCAGTTTCGGTGACACCTGCCACGCCTCAGAATCCCATGAAGTCACTCAGGCGTAATTCAGCCTTCCGTTCTGGGAGCGCATCTCCTGTTCCAGTGCGTAGTCCTTCGCCGTCGGTGACTGCCGGTGGCGACTCTGCTGCCGAAGATCAGCCATTGACGAACACCAAGTCGGGATTGTCGAGGCATACGTCAGGACAGGGAGCGGTTCGTGGACCCCGTTTGTCGAGGGCCACGAGGGGTGGTGGTGGCGGTGGAAGTGTGAGTGGCATGATCGCTAATTTCAACCGTTCAGCTGCGGCGTCACCTCCACCGTCTCCGGGCTACAAGAGGCTGTCTGGAGGAACGTCTCGTCTTTCAAACGGGGGGGCGGATTTGAAGAGAGGCATCGGCCGTACTCCAGGTGGGTTATCCCGAAGAACCATGGCGAGTGATGCTGAAGATGAGGTGGTGGACAAATAGCGAAAGATTAAGCCTCGCAACTAGTTGACTTGGGATATGTCGAACTTGATCATGTATACATGCTTTATGAATGCTCTATGGACCATTAATGCTATTATTTATACGCCGTTCGAATGACCCAAAGTTACAGGGAGCATATCGTAAATTAAAAAGACGACGTACAATGATACAAAGCAGAGGTACATGCAGAGACTAAGGGGTATTACTATATCTAGACTTCCTGCGAAGCACCGTCCTTCTTTCCCTTGTTGGACTTCGATGGCAGCAATTCTGGATTAATAAACGGTACAACACCACCTTGACTGATGATGACATCTCCCAGAAGTTTGTTCAACCTGGAATAAAAATTAGTAAAGACACTTGGTACTTCATAAGATCCCTTACTCCTCGTCATTTCGGATGGCCAGCTGAAGGTGACGGGGAACGATACGTTGTTTCTGGACGAATGAGCCATGGATATTTAGTATCTAACAAAGGGCCATACCTTGTTGTCACGAGCAGCATTGCCTGCCAACTCGAGGATCTCTGCGGCAAGGTACTCGAGTACAGCAGCCAGGTATACTTGACAATCATGAGAATTGGATTCGTCCTTGTCGTCTCGGAACATACCAGGCGCTCCTGCCCCAACACGCTGAGCGTAATTGCCCTTCTTCAGCAGTCTGTGGATACGACCGACAGGAAATTGCAGGCCGGCTTTCGATGAACGGGACTGGGTTTTCGCATCACTACCAGTCTTTCCAGACGAGGACTTTCCGCTAAGGTCACTATCAGCGTCTGTATCAACTACAGGACTAGGGCAAGCTTACGCCTTTCCTTTTCCAGACTGTTTTCACGCAGGTCAGTTACGGTGCGGCAAAGAAGCACAACGACAACGCCCACCATTGTTTAACGGTGCGAGGTGGCCGAAAATGACGAGGGGTGAGAGCAGGGGAGAGGAGGGAGCATCTTGCAGGCCGTGACGCGACAGCTATTTAACAAGTCTTTAGGGCGGAGTTATAAAAAGGCCATCAACGCGTTTTGCACGTGACTTGCGCGTTATTCTTTTCCGTGAAAGGCAATTGGCCATGTGGCGCGGAGACTTGGTTCGAAGAGTAGCCTACTGGTCGAACTGCCGTTTGCCTTCGTCTTCCAAGCATTCGGCCTTGCGGTCTGCACGAGTAATTTCCCTGCGAACCTCCGCGCGTTCAATTCACCTTCCTCCATTGCTCTCTTTTTATTCTCCATAGAGCCCAGCGGCAACTTACATGTCCTCTCCCGCTGGCCCTCCCGCAGGAGTATTGCCTACCCCGGCGTATACCCCCCCGCTGTCCCCAACGCACGACCAGGTTCGTAACTACCGTCGATGTATTAGGAAATCGTCAACGCAGTGCTCACCAGAATGCCCCTGTTTAGGTAGTCGTTCTCTACGTTGTATGTGGGGCAGATGTAGATTAAATTCAATTGATATCTAACCGCCGCTTCAGACAGTCGTATACGCCGTCGTCATCTTCGGGATGTGGAATATCCCTGGCGCTCGGACGCTGATCAATCCGTTGAAGCTCTTCACCATCGGTTGGCACGAGCTTTGCCATATAATCGCAGTGGGTAGCTTCCCACAGTACTCGTCTTGGATTTGGATCGATCTGTGATACTCGTCAGGCGATTCTAACCGGCGGAACGATATTATCGGTTACCATCGATCCATACCTAGGCGGCGCAACACTCGTAGAAGGTGGCAAACCATTTATAATATTAGCCGCAGGATACCTCGGTTCCACCATTTTTGGTGGTGTCTTTATGTTGGGTGGATTTGATACCCTAGTCGCTAAAATACTCAGCTTTGTACTCGGCGTTGGATTGGTCACTCCGCTTGTCCTCGTTCGGGATAAACTGTATGTAGTCGGCATCGTTTTCGACCTGCTGAGTGAACTTACCATCCAAAGGACTATACTACTCACACTCCTCTACGAAGGCCTTCTGGTTGGTTTCTGGTTCATTGACCATGCGTAGGTGGTCATAAGGTACATCCCCAGTGAATTTCTCACCTTTCTATAGCCAAGCACTAAGGTGGTACTGTTTGTTCGTTGGTGTCATGAAGTCAGCATTTTTCCTTTCCGTTTGTCGTTGTTCTGACGTACTTTTGCAGTGTTTTCTTTGTTGTTTGTAAGTGAAGTCCGCATGACTAGACCTTACATAAAACCTTTTCGCAGGGGACATCGCAGACGATAAATTCTTTCGCAAGGTCAATGACTCTGATTGCACGCAATTTCACATCATGTTTCCCCGCATTTCCGCTCATTGTAAGAGTGTACATTCATCTGTACTTGACCAACTCGCTGAGTACACTAGTTTGGGCATGTGTATGGCTGATTTTCGAGGTCGGAGTATGTATATCATTCCTGTTTATAGGGTTGGCTTCGTTCAAGGTGAGCACGAGTTTCAGTCACTTATGTGCACGCTCTTGATTGTCGTATAGCTCTCTACTGAGCAGATGGATGCCCAAGCAGGTAAGCAAAGTAATTCTGTAACGTATTGCAGCTCATATCGCCTCAGCCAACTTTCTTCCTACATGACGTACGCTCTTATGGTGGGACATGATACGCAATACGGCTCCTCGACGGAATCTATCATACATTTCGCCCGTACGGCATTCTTCATTGACCACTCAACCAAGAAACATGAATACAGGATGTAGTATCTTTGCTCTTCACTCACGTATCTATATCACAATTGCATTGGAAGTAACTCATTGGCTGCCACCCTAGGATGCTCGTTAAATTAACGTAACTACCTATTGGTTGGGTGCTGCATGAAGGCCAATCAGGACACAGTAATGGACGTCAGGCCTTCAGGAGTACTACGACTGTCGCATACCATCAGTTCTGAGACCTAAATATTTGTGATTTCCATAGCAGAGTACGAATAATGGGATACAATAAGTGAGGATTCGGTGTAGTATTTGGGGGTGTGTAGATGACAATGCCAAGTGCATGCAAAACGAAATGGAGGTGTTAGTACGCGGAACGAATTCATTTACGAGCTGCTCGCCGTATGAGACCAGCAATGACAAGCGTGCCTAAAGCAGCGATGCCTCCCGCAAGTGCCATTCCGACGTATCCTTCTAAAACCGAACGATCAACGAGGGCTCAATCGCCCACAATTAGAAGCACAAACCTTTTGTAACGGCCTGTTCGATGAGAGAGGCTAAACTTTGGGCTTGAAGATTAGTTGGCTCCTTCTCGAGCAAGATATCTACAAGTTGGCGGTGAGGGGACTGTTAGTCTCGTTATCGAAGACGCCAACCATTAAAACTCTTTGCATCCGCGTAGCTACCCATCTTGTAATACCCGAGTGCAAGGTAATACAGGCACTCTCTGCGTCGCGTGGGTTCTGTTCGGTATATGTCTGTGACGAACAGCATCTCAGCGGGAATATTGCTGCAGCGCTAAGGAGAGCCTACCTTGCAGTAATCGAACGCCCTCCACTTGGTGCTCGCGGACCGGGCTCTTCACCAACCCCCAGGCATAATTGAATTTGGTCTGGACAGTGACATGAGATTGGGCCAGTTCCCTCTGGTATTGTAGCCGCAGCACCTGCGCAGGCCTCAGCGGAGGCTAGCTGATGAAAGAATACAGACCCACCTCAAGTTCGTCGAAAGACAAGGAGACCTGGGCATCGGCAGCATAGGGGAGATCGGTAGGCATGGTCGAGGTGAACGGAAGAAGAAGGACTGCGGTGATGTCGCTGGAAGCTGTGCACGGGGTCTCGCCGCTGATGTCAGCTTTTCCAGCGGCTCTTCACGCAGTTTTTGCAGTTTACCACAAACCAACATCCCAACTTGAACGAACGGCTTCAAGAAAGAAAAAACATACAAATGGCAGACTCAGGCGGTAAGTCGAAAAGTCATACAGCTCCATCCAGCAGTTTTTACAGGTAGCCATAAAAGTCAATTCGTACTCAATGAGAGGCGATAGAAGTACTTGGCTTTCTCCCGCGTTTGCTCGCTTTTCATTTTTCTCCCTGCCAACAATGAGCTCATGGTGCATCATAGCATCTGTGCACTGTGGTTCTTTCCCTCTTTTTGTCAGCTAGCCCTTCCCATGGATGTCACTCGCACCGCCAATCTGCTGTCTTCAGCAGCAACACACGTTACTCACGCAAACTACTTTTCCTTGTTTTTATCTAGACCGCGCCGACCGTGGATATCGTGAGGATCGCGAACGTCGGAGGCATGACGATGGCCACCACAGAGACCGTGACTACAGAGATCGGGACCGGGATGGTCACAGGGATCGGGATAGAGACCGGTACCGCCGAGATGACAGGCGTGGAGCTCCCCGCGAGCACGGTGGACGCACAAGAGATTTTGAAGAGTTCAGACGTCCCCACGAAGAAGACCGACGCCGCGAACACCGACGTGACGATGAACACGGTCAGCGTCGTGGCCGTGGTGAAGAAGGTGGTTCGCCTCAGCGCCGTGGTGGCCGGACAAGAGGAAGAGATGGACTTGGCACTCCCGAAAGAAGGTCTCCAACACCCGAAGGTGCTTTCCCGTTGTCTCAGCGAAAGCGAAAAGCGTCAGGGTGGGATGTTCATGCCCCCGGATATGAGCAATACTCGGCCATGCAGGCAAAGCAAACAGGTGAGTATTTGTATGCGGCGGCAATGGAATTCAACTTTTACAACTTCGATACGTAGGGCTTTTCAACTTGCCAGGCGCTAATCGCACACAGGTTCCACCCATTCTCGGTATTGCCGGTCTTCCGCCCCCCATCCCTGTGCAGACTTTCGGTATGGGAATCGGTAGCAACCCCAATTTATCTAGGCAATCTCGTCGGTTGTACATTGGCAGCATTACTTCGGATGTGAACGAGCAGAACTTGGCTGATTTCTTCAACTCCAAGATGATTGAGATGGGGATTGGTACAGGTGGCCCCGGAAATCCTGTCCTTGCCGTCCAATGCAACTATGAGAAAAACTACGCCTTCGTTGAAGTAGGGTCTAATTTATCGTATTTCGATTATTCCGTACTGATCGCAAGTCTAGTTTCGCAGTGCTGAAGATGCTACGGCAGCCATGGCGTTCGACGGTATCATCTTCATTAACGGTCCCCTGAAAATTCGTCGACCCAAAGACTACGGTGGTATTGAAATGACTGCACCTAGTGTTCATGTACCAGGAGTCGTGTCCACGAATGTGCCGGATTCAATCAACAAAGTATTCGTTGGAGGACTCCCGACTTACTTGAATGAAGAGCAGGTACAGGAGTTGCTGAAAAGCTTCGGAGAGCTCAAAGCCTTCAACCTGGTCCGGGAAAATGGTAACGGAGCTTCGAAAGTCAGCATTTTGTCCGAGTCCACTGCGATGTCTCATTATTTTCCTCAGGGATTTGCGTTCTTCGAATATGTCGATGCCAGTGTTACTGACGTCGCCATTCAAAGCTTAAACGGCATGGAACTTGGGGACCGTTATTTGGTCGTTCAAAGGGCTTCCGTCGGTGCGAAACCTGGGATGCCGAATCTGCCCTATGATCAATTCCCAGAAATTCCTCGACCAATCATGCCGGCGGGCGAAAATAACACCACAGACGCTCGAATTCTCCTCTTGTTGAACATGGTTACATCGGAGGATCTCATTGAGGATCAAGAATATGGCGATATCTATGAAGATGTTAAAGAAGAAGCCTCTAAATACGGACCAGTTGAGGATCTCCGGATTCCTCGACCTCTCAAAAAGGAGAAGTCCAAGTGGGGTGCCGGAGAACCCGGCCAACAATCCGCTATTGATGCACAGCGTTCGGACGAGGCTGCGGGTGTTGGAAGGGTGTACATCAAGTTTATCGAGGCCTCAAGTGCCCAAGCTGCCCTCAAGGCTCTAGCAGGACGATCGTTCGCTGGCCGTTCTATTATCGCGACTGTCCTTAACGAAGACAGTCAGACTACACCCCCTCTCAACATTATCTTTGCACCGCAGCCACTGGCAGATGCACCTCCTCCCCTCCCCTCCTCCTAGGTTGTAATACACATGGGCGCTCACAGTTGTCTGCGTAATGCCAACGATAGCTTTATCTTGCTGTTTGTATGTAGTCATCATATTCGCTAGTTTTTTGCTCCCGTTCCAACCTCCTATCTCGCTGGAGCCAAGTTAAAATTTCAGTGTAGGCATATATAAGATCAGGACCTGTCCGTTCAACCTGACGAATGACCGCGGTTGGGCGCTTTGGCAAGCTCTCAAGCGTGACAGACGGATTTCTCGCTATCAAACACACTGGAAAATGTATCTTAAAAATGCTAATCATACGCCAGGCTAGAAGTAAGACGCCCGATTGTCGTTTCAAGTCACCGCTCACGAGTTGCGGGAAAGGTAGAAATATTGATCTACATAGGGCTACTGATGCTACCCAAGGTGGACGAATGCAGTGACATTTTGTGGACTTATCTATGGCGCGAAATGCGATGGGTCTGTTTCCTTCTTCTACGGATGAAGCCAGGGACCACACCAAGTAGGTTCACCAACCATGGCCGTAAACTAAGTCATTGCCCTGGTCGATGAAAGGCCAAAACCTAGATCGGTGTTTGACGGCCACGCTGACGGTCTGCCCGCCTTTGATCAATCTAAATGACGGAATGTAAACCCAGCAGATCCGTGAGCTAATAACTCGACGACACGACTCGTACCCATGCCCGTTTGCAGTCTCTGTAAGCCTGAAAGTATTGCATACACTTGTCTCGGTTGTAACCATTCTGGTCCATACAAGCGAGAGACGCTTTCGATGCGTCCTCGCACGGGCTATTGGGAGCGTTCAGTTTCGTTTGTCCTCCGAGTGGGATTTATCGTGAAGACATACTCGGTGTATTCCGTGTACGTTTTCCGGGCCTGGAGTCCAAGTGTTGGGGGAGAACTGTTAATGAAAGGGTTGACGCACAGTGAACTTGGAGTAGTAATCCTTTGGTTTCACATTTTGCTCTGGTGCCGGTAAATCTGCAGACATATCGACCCTGTTTGACCGTTTGAAAACAAAGTTGACCGAACTGAAGTGACAGTGTTGTCTGTAAATGTCTCACGCCGTGCTGCAAGTCACTCAAGATTCAAATATTCACCCCGTGTTGGCCTTTGCATTCAGCAACAGGTAACTAAAGCTAAAACCATTCCTACAGAGTAATGGGTGTATTAAGTCACAGGAAAAATGTCCGTCTCGTAGTTTCCAGCTCGGGCTAACGGGAAGCATCAGGATCGGTCCGAGTGCAACATAAGTCCACAGACCTTCCATTGCCACAGGAAATCATTGACTTTTGGTGGATCTTGGGTGTGCGGTGTATCTTGTTCCGCTCCCCCATCATCCCCAGTTCCTTCCAGTGGCAATTCATGAACAGGCTCTTCCGCTTCTGCGGTACCCACTGAAATTTCCAGAGATTGCGGAGCAGCTCCAAAGTTCTGGACAGACGGTAATCCCTTTTTCACCCACCTCAACTTCAACGTAAAGCGAGGACCTATCTCCTGTAGAGCAACCTTCTCCGGAGATCGGAACGCGTATCTCGGATTGACTGTCAGATCAATGCATTATTAGAGGCTGACATGTGTCACCTATGTCTTCGGAAGAACAAGAAGTCACGCTGGTTATGAAGAGTCACCACTTGGCGGCCTTGGAACTCAGGCAGAGGAGGGAACAGTGTTTGAAACATTCGTCCAATGGCATGTCCAAGGCTAGTAGAAAAGTTGTTTAGAACAAGCTCGGGATTGTGTGGTGTTGCTCGTGCGTGTCCCTAACAAGAGTCAGTCTTGCGCAGGGGCGGCCAGAAACAACCTACATATATTTGTTTCGTGAGTTCTATAGACGTGAGCTTGAAATAAGCGACAGGTCCATTTGGGAGGTAGACGAGCGTGATGGCATCTGCATGTTCGTCAGCTGATATAGGATGCGCTCGCAGGATAACACACACTCGGCTTCTTCATGTCCTCATTCACCACAAGTAAGTGTTTGTACCCTCGCCCAGCTGCCCACCCTGCTATGCGGCCGACCTCGAATCCCTTGCCCTTCTTCCTGCGAATATACTCAGCCCCAGGAAAGATGCCAACCAGTTCGTCGCAAAAGTCATATGTTGACTTGGAAGCTTTTGGTGAGGTCGTGATGAGTACTTTCGGTGGCACAGTCGGATCATCTTGAAAGTTGAAGTAGCGCGAGAACAAGTCCGAGGCGATGTCGCTGTTCAATTCGTCAGGTTGTATTGAGGATGCGGCGTCGGGTTCTTTTGATGACGGTAGGATTGCGGGGTCGCTTTCACGAGAGTTGTCGAGTGTGCGTGGAACGTTCTCCGTTAATCTTTTCTGTTGTAATATAGAACGATGAACAAGTGAGTCGGGTCAGGTACGATGGTACCAACTTTCTTGGTGGCCGGATCCCCGGCCTCCTCCTTGGCTCGGGCCAGTCGTTTTTGAAGCTTGCGTTGATTTTTCGCCTTCTTTTGTTTAGTGGCAACTTCTTGCCTCTTTATCTTGTTCTTGATGAGTGAAGGTTGTATTCGTGGTGCCATGGTGCGATATGAGTAGAAAAGATATGAGGCGCCACCATTCTAGCGGTGTTCACGTGACCCAGTGCATTTCGCGGCTCGGCAAGGAATTAGAATAATAATTGACCAGCACGTTCATCGTTGCAGGATGTTCGCATTCCGTCCTGCGACTTTCTTACTATCCTTATTATACTTTCTGACAATTGCGAACGCCCTTCATTTCTACCTCGACGCTAATGAGAAACGGTGTTTCATCGAGGAGCTTCCTTCTGACACTGTCGTCGAAGGCATGTGTTTCAACGACTATTCGCGAGGGCATACCGGCTGACTGCCCTTTTCTAGGACACTACCGGGCACTAGAATGGCAGGAAAAGATACAAAGCTATGTGGTAGAACCAAGCCTCGGCATCATCGTAGAGGTGGAGGTGCGTGTCATGTGTGGACGTGTTGGACGTTTGCACATTCATAATCACTGTCTATAGGAAATGGAGACTGGTCACTCCGTCGTCCAAACCCGTGGACCACCCGACAGTCGCTTCACCTTCACCTCCCACGAGTCTGGTGACCATCAAATATGTCTATCCACGAATTACACGTCATGGTGGTCGAGCACCCATATTAAACTTTATCTGGACGTTATCGTAGGCAACACCAAGACGGACGTTGAGCGCGATCGCAATCATGTCTCCGAGCTGGCGGGTAAGGTCCGCGATCTGAACCAAAAGCTGGAGGACATCCGTCGCGAACAGCAGTACCAGCGAGAGAGGGAATCAGACTTTCGTGATTTAAGCGAGGCAACCAACTCGAAGGCAGTGTGGTACAGCTTGCTGCAGATCGTGGTCCTGGTCCTGACGTGTACCTGGCAGCTGAAGCATCTCAAAGTAAGCTCAGTCGACTCGTCCGTGCGACGAATGAACTGACGACGGCTCCGCATCGATAGCGATTCTTCCAGGAGAGGACTTAATATGTTATACTGTAGACCGTTTGCTTATTGGATTGGATGTGCATGCGAGCCTTGTAGTGACTCTTTGTTTGGGTGAAGGAGATGTAACATTGCAGGCACATCAGGCACCCGCCTCCGCGCTATGTTTGAGAGCACTTCTTTCCCTCGCGGATTGTTTCCGCCTTGCCCTGTTCCTTGAATGACGGTAACCAGTTGACACAAGCTTAACACCACTTGCATGTGCGACATGTCCGGGTTTCCCATCACCGGCTCATTCTCACACCCGCCAGGCTGATAAGTTCCGCTGCCAGAGGTCATTCTCGTTTTCATTCTCGTCCTCATGTCCCAGCGATCCATGGACAGCAAACGAGATTACGCAGACGATGCTAGAGAGTCCACCATTCAGCTCCCAGCAGATGAAGACGGTCAATCGCACGCCTTCGTTAGACCGACGATCGACTATTCGTCCTTTGGCGCCTTCAGGCATAGCTTCTGGGCCCGTTGGAAGAGTCTCTGGACGAAACGGTTCATCTTCTCGCTTGTCGCCGGGCAGGTGGTGTCACTCTGCATAACGGTGACCAACGTCACGACTACCGAACTGGTAGATAGGAATTGGGCTCTACCCACCACACAGACATGGTTTTTGTATGTATCCGATCTTGCCCTGGGCCACTACATTCAACTCTTGGTCTACCAGGTATTTCTCACTATTCGTGGTTTATACCCCGTATACCATTTATCAATGTGTGTGGCTTTTCACATGCCGGTCGAAATGACTTATCAACTTGTGTGTTACTAGATGGCTTCCGAGGGTGGGGACGCATGGTCCTGCGTGACGGATGGAAATGTATGTGCACCGAGCAATCCGTGTGTTCAATCTGATAATATCTGCAGATTTTTTCCTTGCATGTTGCGACGTGGAGGGGAATTTCCTGGTCGTGAAGGTATGATAAATCGGTGCAATCACTATGTGCATTCGCACTTACGGTTGTCCAGGCGTACGAGTATACTGACCTATTGTCATGCATGCTACTGGACGCGTAGGTCTTTGAACTGATGTCTATCTTTCGGGAACTGACGTTAACATTTGTTAGCTGGGCGATACCCGTCTGCTTGTTCTTTTGTTGGGTTTACATGCGCACCAAATACCATTGGACACAAGTGCTGGTCAGTCGATAGTTTCTTACGTTTATACTGTCGGTGGTGACCATTCGCATAGGGTATCGCGGTGTGCGTTGGTGGGCTTGGGATGCTTGTTTCGTCCGATATGCTCACAGACAAGAACTATCCTGCCTTGAGCAAAGGCAAGGGTGATGCCTTCATGATCGTCGGTGCGACCTTGTACGGTTTCAGTGAGTTTTGCACGCTTCATTGTGTAGTATGTGGCTGAGTACTGTCCCTTTCCAGCCAATGCAACAGAGGAATTTTTCGTTAGGAGGAGGCCTCTTTATGAGGTAAAGCTAATGATAGCTCGTGTTGTTGAGCCGAGCCTGAAGTTTCAATCACAGGTCGTTGGGCAGATGGGCATGTGGGGAGCATTAGTTAATGGGATTCAAGCGTCTGCACTAGAACATTCTGCCATGACGCGAGCTTCATGGAATGGCGCCACCAGTAAGTTCTAAAATATCCACTGGATTGTATACAGCATTTAAATGATCCCTCTTAGTTGGATTCTTGGCTGCATATACCGCCGGTAAGCACTCCGCTCGCCAAGGGTGATCTATTGATTTTGCTCCCCCAGCCATGTTCATCCTCTATACGACTGCCCCTATGCTATACCGTTCTGCTTCGTCGCCATTTTACAATATCAGTCTACTCACGAGTGATTTCTATGGTCTCTTGTTTGGTGTGTAGTGTCATATAACTTCGTATGGAGTGTGTTGTTGACTGTCGACACCCAGGATTATTCTTATTCGTAAGTCGCTCCTTCTGATGTCGGTACTCGATCCCTCTGAAATGGCGCAGCACTACTCCCCATTCTGGCTCTATTTCCCCGCATTTGCTGTCGTTATCGTCGGTCTTATTATCTATTTCTGGCATGCGACGCGTGAGTTGAATGAATCTGTACGTTTTCGAGTAGGCACTGATCAATGATCAATCTGCAGCGGAGGAACAAGGGATATTAGACCCAAAGAGGCCGGATTACGTTCGCCCCACACAACCAGAGGAGGGAGTGATGGCGTAAGTAGGGTCGGTGGATTTATCAATGAATGGCCAGTTCGATACCACGGGTCCGAAAGTGGTCATGGCAAACGACGTGTGATGTACAAACGTGGGCACATGGTGTAAATAGGCGGTAAATAGGACATCGATATGATAAATAGCTACAGAGATAAGATCCAATTTGAAGTGAGGTGTGATTGTTTACGGATGATCGGCGCAATACATCTGTTTAAGCAGCCGAGGGGGCGTCTTTTTTTTCGGCCTCAAGTCGGTCACGTTCGACGCGAAGCTCGACAAGTTTCTGTGTGTGAATTAGTTTCATAGATATGATGAAGAGGGTGTGTGCGTACCGCTTTCAGGGCCTCTGCACCCGCGACTATGGAATCGAGTGTGGACTCGGAGAGATCAACGGCCTGGGGCAGGAACGCATTCAGTCTACACAGAGAGTGGGGTAGAGATCGCGCTACGGACCGTTTCCGCGGCACGTTTCTGTATATGCCTCAACCGTTCCCTGTCTTGCTCCCAATCGCGTTGCTGCTGCCATCCGGTGGTGAACCGGTCCGGGGTCCAGGCAGCCGGTTGAGACGGGGTGTCGCCAGCGGTGTCTTGCACGCGACGTTGTTGCATTACACAGGGGAAATACTGGGCGCGATGGTCGCGGAGGTGAGAGTGATGCCACCAGGTCGCAGCGCCGGCGCCGAGGACGAACCAGAAGATGCGGGAGGGGCCGCGGTGGAGGAGGACGTGGTGGTATGGGTGCATTGTGTGATGGGTTCGTCGAAGAGGACCTGCATGGCTTTATATACTGCTGGGTCTCCGGCGATGCGAGGACGAACGCGTTCGGCGGGACAGGCCACGGCTCGGCATGTTGCCGAGGGGAAGACGAATGGATGCCGTCGGAGTTTCGGAGGATGAAAAGGGTGGGGGTGGGGCTCAATTGAGGTGGGGGGGTTACCGGGTTGTTGTGACTGTTGTCACGCTAGCTTGCAGGGAGGAGTGGACTCGTACTTGGAACGTCGCATTGGATCAGCCTCGCTCTCTTCATCATGACCTCTGATGCTGAGGCAGCCCGTCTCCGCAACGACCGTCTCTCCCCCTCCGCACCTTCAGGTCCCTTCTCCGCCCCGCCATCCAGCCCTTCACGCCTTCCCGATCGCCCGCATTTTCCGACCAGAGCATCGACTCTTTCTTCCACCCACGACCTCCCCCGACACAATCTCTCCCCCAAACAGGATCTCCCCCCTCACGCTCACAGCGACGACCTCAACCACTCTCACTCCAACCACCATGATCTCGCTTTTCTCCCCGCCCCGTCCCCCGCCTTCCTCTCCGCCAGTCGTCCAACCACCCCGAACAGCCTCTCCCATCACTCTGCCCGTACTCCCATATCCGACTACCCCCCGGACAGGACGCGTCGCAACAGCGCTACCTCCGACGCCTCTGCCCGCTCCACCTCATCCGGATCCAGCTCTCCCAACAAAGGTGGTCCCCTGACATCGACATCCTCAGTGACCTCCACCAATCTCTCTTCCTCGTGAGTCTGCTCCCATCTTTCCATCCTCGCACGTGACCTATATCATTTTCATCAGTCCATGCTCAGCCTGTGGGCTTGCGATGCAGGGTGCATTCGTCCGTGCTCTCGGCACCGTCTTTCACTTAAACTGCTTCAAGTGTATGGTACGTGATATCCAACTGGAGATGCTCACTCTCACTGATCCGTCCATCAGGATTGTGGTGATGTCGTCGCCGCAAAGTTCTTTCCTATAGATGGACCAGATGGCAAGCAACAGCCTCTTTGCGAAAGGGACTACTTCCGTCGTCTGAATCTCATTTGCGCCAAATGTGGCCTTGCCTTACGTGGAAGCTATATCACGGCTTGCAGTCAGTTTCTTGCTTGATTCTCGCTCCTGTCACTAAATATGGGACAGACAAGAAGTACCACGTGGAACACTTTACTTGCTCCTTATGTCCGATCCTCTTCGGTCCACAGGATTCTTACTATGAACACGATGGAGATGTTTACTGCCACTTTCATTACTCGACGCGCTTCGCTACCAAATGCGCGGGTTGCAGTAGTGCGATCTTGAAGCAGTTCG
Organism: Fistulinella prunicolor; assembly: GCA_038089875.1. Taxonomy (NCBI): domain Eukaryota; kingdom Fungi; phylum Basidiomycota; class Agaricomycetes; order Boletales; family Boletaceae; genus Fistulinella; species Fistulinella prunicolor. Next base: position 29,784 of record JBBPLP010000127.1, read on the forward strand.
TCGAGATCAATCGTAACATGAGAGACGAGTGCTGGCATCCAGAGTGTTACATGATCAACAAGGTACGCAGTGCGGATTTTAACCTGATCAGTCATTTATTGAACCATTTAGTTCTGGAACGTTAAAGTGGTATCGCGGAGGTCAACTGGTTCTATAGGCGATGGATCGGAGCTGGATCCTTTGTATATCGAAGAGGAGAAGCGCGAAACACCGGGCACCCTCAAAGAAAAGCAGGTGAGAATGGAACAGTTGGTGTACCGAATCTGGACGTGAGTGATCTCGACACTCGTATCATTAGCGTATTCATGCTATTTCCTCAGTGTCCTTTCCGCTTTCGAGGAATCCAGCGCTGCTTGCATATCAGACATGCTACGGCAGGTCAGCAATGGACAATACCTCGATGCCATCAGGATGGCGGAGAAATTTATTCTGCATGTGGAGGTCCTTTTTGGTACTATCGATGATCTCGAGTACCATTGCGCAAGGCTTAACCTCAAAGGTAGTTCTTGGTTTCGTGTCTACAGCCATGTTTCTGACGTTACATTATAGGGATGTCCCATGTCCGGGAAGCCCGCATGCTTTGCCGAAAAACTGTCGATCTCTTCACGTTACTGTCCCGTACGCAGGAAACGGGATCCCGCCGGATAGGCATGACACAAGAACTATTAGCCCTTGTGACAGGTATAGCTCATTACCTCAAGATTCTCATCCGCATCGCACTGACGGGTGCGTTGAAACTGGAGAGGGAGCAGAGCGTCAGGGAAGCGATGCCATCTTTCTTGGATAAGTTACATCTCCTTGCGGTGCAGAGTGGGGACCCAACTGCGCGCCGGATCATCAAAAGCGGTGGTGAAGTGGTGGGACAAACTAACGGTGCCAATCTTGGCACCCAGGGAGTCACGTACGGATTTAGGAGTCTGGCTCCTGAATTAGCCGGGGAATCTCCATTCTCGGCTACCTCGCCCTCAAGACTCTCCGTCAACAATCCGCCCTCAGATCGATGTGTAAAGTGCGCTCAGGCAGTCGAGGAGGATTGTGCTCGATTGGGGACATATCAGCGGTGGCACTCGCACTGTCTGCAATGCAACAACTGCGGCAAAGCCGCTGCGGTTCCACTGCCAAAGGATACTACGCCACTGAAAGTTACGGAGGACAAGGACAACAATAAGGATAAAACTGACAAGGATGTGTCGAAGACGCCCGTTATACGCAGACCACCTGCCAATGTCAGTATATTTATGTATGACGCGGAGTCTGTCCAGGAGACACCATCGTTCGGCGACGTGCCGTCCGTGATACTCTGCACCGATCACGCTCATACCAATTGTCGAGGCGGGTTCCAAGCAGTGTCTCGCCTGGAACAGTACGCCTTCTTACTCAACATTGCCCTTCGTCGTCTATACCTTGTCCTCAAACAACAAGGTGTCGTTCCGCTTTCACCAGGTATGTTCAGTAGGATCTTTCACTCATTCTAAATTCCCTCGCTGAACCACTACCATAGCCAGCTCAACTGCGCCCAATCCCAAAGGTGGGGATCAAGATCCTTATCGCAATTCTGGCGACATCATGCGGATGAAATCGGTTCATCTGGATCGCAAACTATCTGCTACTGCACGATTGCCCAGGAGATCAACTATCGTAGAGAGTCCTGCTGGCAGGACAGTCCACCCTTCGGAACCTGCCAATACGCAGCGTTCGCAACAAGAAATCAAGTCGCCACAACCTCAGCGAGGTCCTCCCCCTGGTAACCTTATACCTGGCCGGCAACCATCTCAGCCTGGATCTAGCTCATCGCTTCCTCCATCCCGCGCACAGCTGCGATCCCCAAGTACCCTCGACACTAACATTCAGGTACCGTTTGGAAGGCCCCCGTTAATTCGCAATAACACCGAAGTGAAGATTGTAGATGAGTCCGCACCGAACTCTCCAGCAGGTGGCCTTGAGGAAACGCCTCTCCATGTCCCAGATGATGGTATCACACTTGCTGATATCCCTCAGCTAATGGAGGTAGCTCAAGCTCGCGAGCAACAACGCTCATTACCGCGTCAAAGCACGATACCTCATATCGCCGAACTCAGTGCTCTTGAGCTCGCGATCGTTAAACACTGTGCCCTCCTTGCCTTGCAACGATCTCCTCTCAAGGATCAGATCGACCTGGATGAGCTACTGGAACTCGTAGAAACGAAAAAGGCCGGTTTCTGGAACAAGCTATTTAAAGCAGGAGATAAGAAAAACGTCAAAAAAAAGGGTATGCTCATTCTTACTGGACGCCGAACGGTCGCTGACTGCCCCATTCAGGCGTTTTCAATGTACCGCTAGAACTACTGGTAGAACGGGAAGGCTCGGATTCATTACATGGAGCTACACGCGCAACCTTACGAGTGCCGAGTTTCATTGATGATGTGGTTTCTGCTATGCGACAGATGGGTGTGTATCGCTCTCACGTCAGGAGTAGATGACTCATTCGTTAATCTCCACCTGCAGACATGTCTGTGGAAGGTATTTTTCGCCGCAACGGAAATATTCGGCGTCTCAAGGATCTAACCGAGGCCATCGACCACGACCCATCATCCGTTGACCTCACGCAAGATAACCCGGTACAACTGGCCGCCCTTCTGAAGAAGTTCTTACGTGAACTCCCCGAACCCCTGATGACATTCAAGTTACACCGCTTGCTAATCGTATCACAAAGTACGTCCATACCGCATGATCCCGATTATTTGACTTACCAACACCTGGTAAAGCGCTTCCCTCGGATTCGGAGCGGCGGCGTTGCCTTCACATGGTCTCACTCCTACTTCCCAAGAGCCACCGTGATACGATGGAAGTGCTCTTTGTGTTCTTGAAATGGGTCGCCTCATTTGCCCATATGGATGAGTCCACTGGAAGCAAGATGGACCTACCAAATCTTGCGACTGTCATTTGCCCAAGTATTCTCTACTCACGGGGTCGGGATGCTGTTCGCGACGAGAGCTTCGGAGCAATCAGAGTGGTAACTTCCTTATTGGAAAATCAGGACGAGTTCTACACCGTCCCCGAGGAGTTTCTGCCAATACTCCATGACCAGGAGTACTTCTCGAACTCCTTGGAGCTTCCCAGCAAGGAGTTCTTGAGAAAATGTGATACGTACATGCGGCTAAGGGCAGGAGGAAGAACGCCGGTTTCAGCATTCCCTGGCTCCCCTAATCTAGCCAACCCACCCAGACCGATTCCTCCCCCCGAACGACCCACCCTAAATTCGATTCCAAGCGAGCCTCAACTACGAAATGGTCGCCAGCAGTCGCCTCACTCCCACCCCGGTCTTGTGCATGCACCAATGTCATATCCGTCGCCCGTGCACCCGACCTCGCTCTCACACGGAGCTGTGATGATCCAATCATCACAAGCTCGGCACCCGCAACCACAGGACATGGACTGGGTGGTTCCGCAACGACCGGCGACCGGCCCTTCAACACCTTCACCCGGCGGACGACCGTCTTCGTATGTACCTCCACGAGCCAGCAGCGAACTTACGCAAGCGATCCCACCAAACGGCTACCAGGCAACAATGGTTCGTCAGCGTACATGACGACGCAAAGACCATATACGTGTCTCCTTCCATTCATTACTGCACGATCTGCTTTCCATCCAGCTGACTCGTCACCCTCGTTTGTTTTTACCTTTTACCCACTTTCTGTATCCCCCTTTGATCTTGCATTATCTGTAGTTTACCGTACCGTTTTCACTTATCAGTATGACACGGACGACTATCTTCGCAGTATACTCATTATACCCGTGCATTCAAATGTACTCGTTTTGAATGAATCAAAAACCGCCTGGACGAGGTAGCACGCGGGACGATTGTGCTTGTAATACTCATATGCATGCCGCATGAAATTGTGAGGTAGCCAGTGCAGTACATAAGACAAGTAAAAAAGAGACCCCTACTTGAGAGGAATGAACCGAGATGAGTGTGTAGCACCGATCTAAGGGTGACGTCACTAAGGACAGAAGGAAACATCATGGAAATACGTACACCAGGACGACCGTGCTTTACGGGCCGGTATGAGCACGAGAACTCGGCAAGGTAGTGACCCGTCATCTCAGGCTTGATTTCAACAGAGTTGAAAACCTGCGAGAACAATATGAGTCGAGACGAGGTATAGAACGATCTGACGGGTCGATGAATACCTTGCCGTTGTAAATACCGACTACACTGCCGATCATTTCCGGGACAATGATCATGTCTCGGAGGTGGGTTTTGACGACGGCGGGTTTCTCGTTCGGGGGTGCTTCTTTCTTGGCTTTACGGAGCTTTTTGATGAGGCCCATTGGGCGGCGCTTGAGGCCACGGTTGAACTTGCGACGGGCGCGTGCGTGAACGAGCTACCATGGAAAAGTAACAAAGTCTATTTAAGCGGTGAGATTGCAGCATAAACACGCTACATACTTCTATGAACTAGTAGAGTGGACGTCAGAAGGACGGACATCCGTAAATAATCATACGCACGTCTTCATTACCCATGTCGAGGAGCTTATCCAGCTCGACACCACGGTAGGAGAACGTGCGGAAGGTTCTCTTTTTCTTGAGCTCGGCGGCGAGGGCGGGGTCGGTAACAGCTGAATCGGCCTAGGGATATTGTAAACATCCCAGCACGATAGGAGGATGAAGAGGCTCACCATGGTGTGTCGTTGGCAATCTTGAGGCTGTCGAGGATAACGATGTGAAGCGGAGTATAAATTTGGAAGTTGTGGCTGAACCTTGATCACGTGGAACTGTATAGTACACCAGGAGTTGTGGCGAAACGGACGAGACAATACACCATCATCGTCGGTTAGAATCCACAGGTCTTCCCTCGAGGATTAAAAGGTGCGTTTTCTGAACGAATGACAACGGTACGATGAACTCATATCACTTCAGTGATTTGTGGCTGCCCTACACGTTTAAAACCAATCATCAATCAAAGTATGTTTCCTTGGTATGTAGCAGAAATTCAATTAAACACGTCGGTAGATGCGTCATATCGCAGCATACCTCCTCCTTGTGATCGGTGGTAACACCTCCCCTTCTGCTGAAGATATCAAGAGGGTCCTCGGTGCAGTGGCCATCGAGGCGGATGAGGAACGCCTTGAGAAGCTCATCTCTGAGCTCGAAGGCAAAGATATTAACACCGTATGTCAAATTGGATTTCAGGCTCAATAGTCTACTGATCGAACTGGGGACGCAGTTGATTGCTGAGGGATCTGCCAAGCTCTCGTCGGTGCGTACATGCGTTGTGAGTCTTGAAATCGCTATAACGAGTTATGCCAGGTTCCTTCCGGCGGTGGCGGTGGTGGTGGTGGTGCCGCTGCCCCTGCGGCTACCGGCGGAGCAGCCGCCCCTGCTGCGGCAGCAGAGGAGAAAGAAGAGAAAAAGGAGGAGAAGGTCGGTGTACATTTGTCCAATGATAGGGATAGGACGCTGACAGATATGGTAAATAGGAGGAGTCCGACGACGATATGGGCTTCGGTCTGTTTGACTAAGTATGTTCCTCGTAATGTATGTTGTCATGTCCCTATACGATATGCGGACAAAATTCGCCGCGCCGGCGGTAGTAAACTGAGTTGATGTGGCGGCATTGCGGCTTGCCGACGGCAAATGCTGATTTGAACTCTGTCAAGGTAGCGCAAAGACACCGAGTACATGTACCGTGTTTACGCTCGTCAGTCGTCAGGCGTTGCGGATTTGAATGATGCTTATTGTATTGTATAGCTTTTCTAGAGCTTCACGTGAACTTGGAAGTTGTGGTCGCTGAAGGTCTCCGAACACTTTTGTTGCGGTTTCGCCAATCGACTTGATGAGGTCAAGGACGAAAGGTTGCATGTAGCTGTGGGTAAAGCGGAGCAAACGCTCGATACGAATCAAGAAATCCCGATCAGAAACGAATCTAAAGAGTCGAAGGAGGATAGCCGTTCCTTCTAGCCAAAAGCATTTTCGATCGAAAATAGTCTCACTGAATGAATGAATTGACATGCTCGGCGGGAGAAATGCATTGATGCCGGCGTGTGGAACTAAGTCCGTTCGAACGACATGGGTCCCTGAATTTGGCGTTGGGGATGTACGTATATAACACATAAATATATTTTTCTTTTCGAATTGATCGGTGTGCTGCCGCTGCATCGGCACCTGAATGAAAGCCGCCGGCCCGACGACAGGGGAGACGAAAAAAAACGACCGGAAACGCCCGGGAAAGGGCTGGGTGATCTGCGCAAGAGACAAATCTGACGAAAGAGGCAATTCAAAGTGACTGGGGCAGTTCTTGCTCTCAGCTGTGGGTACAGCCCAGCGCTGGTCTTGTAGTGCGCTCGTCGTGAGAGACAGCGTCCACGGTCATCCAGTGTAATAGAGCATCATACCCACCACCGCCCGAGTTCCGTCTTTTTTAATTTACTAGTCGTTTTTGCCTTCGGTAACGTGAAGCTGCTCGGTACCAGATATAGACCTTCCATCCCTGCTCCTTTTAACAGCGTCTCGCCCTCCTTGCTCCGTCTCCTCCTCCTCCGTCTCTCCCCTCCCCTTCCTCTTCCTCCTCCTCCCCTTCCCAGACGCGCTTCCTATACCTTGTTCTCACACTCACATTGCCCCGCGCCTCTCCTCCCCCATGGACCCCTTTCACCCTCCCCGAGATGTCCGTCCACAGCCCTCGTCCATCTCCTTTACCCCTCCAAACCAGCCTACACCCGACGTCTCCCGCTATCCACCCGATCCTCCAGCTGACCCCGACAGATCCGATCCAAATATCGCATTCATGAAGGGTCCGAAACGCAAGCGCCTCGCCAAGGTATGCCTCCACCTCACTTCCTCCCGAGCAACGCTTCACCTTCCAAAAGGCGTGCGATGCTTGTCACAAGAGTAAGCGCCGCTGTGACGGAACATGTATGTGACTTCAATCCACTCGCAGCTCAATCACGCTCATACATGTTTCGTCCCAAAGCACCCTGTAGCAATTGGTAAGTCCAAGTGGTACGCTGACATCGTTCTGTGACCAATAACAACTCGTCCCAGCTATTTCGCTTCAAAGAAATGCACCTACACAGATGCCACGGGAAAACTTGTCCCCGCTCCCAGGCCGCTCAATTCGGACAGGCCAGAGAGCTCATCAGACGCTCGCAGTGGACCCTATCCATCACATCCTGACGGTACGACAACCAGCTCGCCACCCCCCAACGTCATCTCCATCCCGGCTAACGATGTCACTGCCTCTGCATCGCCCTTAGACGACGATCGAGCGAGTAATCCACCGCGTACCAAGCGTCCTAGGACCAACCTTGACGACATGGCCACACCCTCAGGGACTCCCCCACGATCTTTGGCGCCACCATTGACTCAACAAGACCGAACCCTGGAGCGTGACCAGGCCCTCACCCGAGAGCTTGTTCACCGTGCGTTCCCTGCTTACATCCCTGATGCTCACCCACAGAAGCTAACGGTAGTTCTTAGTCTTCTTTGCCTTTCGACAACCCCAACGCATGATCATCCATCAACCTTCCTTTCTGGCAGCTCTAAGTCACGGTACCGTTCCACAGCATCTCCTTCTTGCGGTGTGTGCAGTCGCAGCCCCATTATCGAAACAGCCTCGATTGCGGACATCACCTTGCCGATACGCCGGAGAAATGTTCGCTCAAGAGGCTGTGTCGCTCATGTTTGACAAGAACCATCAGTTGGTTTGTGAACACAATTTGGCTACTGCACAAGCACTTTTGTTACTGCAGCTGTACGACAGAATGGGGAAGTCCTTGTGGGTTGGGCAGCATTATCGTGAGATTTCTCTATCCTTGGTGCCAGGATACATTGATTAATCCGATCAAGAACTTGCACTAGAGATCGTGACCAAAATTGGAATTTTCGATTCCGATAGTACTGTTCTTACGCCACACCCACCACCCGAGTTAATCGATGCTTGTATTGAGCGCGAGTGCGCGCGCCGCGTGTTTTGGCTTATTCTCATCTCAGATTGCTTCGGATGGATGCTGTATCGACGGCCTCGTCTAGCAACGGATTCCCAGATGAATCTCCGCCTCCCTATCGATGAAACAAGCTTTGAGATATCTCCGTTGACCGCAGTACCAGGTAATAATATATTTATGTTCCTTTTAGAATTCAATATTGATATTCTACAGAATTTATGGCAAAACCGAGTCCACCATATAGTATGTGTTCGGAAATCGGTCAGCTCATACGGATGTTGTTATTGCACGAGGAAGCAGAGAAGTTTGTGGACGATTTGAACGGCAAGTGGCTTCCCTGTAGCACCGAGTCTCACTGAATGTCCCGTTCAGATTGTGAAAGCGGGCGGTATCCTGTCGATCAGTTACAAGAACTAGAGAGGAGAATCGGTGTATGTTGTTAAATCCACGTTTACTCGTTTACTGATCACCCGTACTAGGCATGGACGGATGCTCTTCCCGAACACATGCGCTTCGCGGATGACAACCTATGGGTACACATCGCGCAGTACGAGACCGCATCAAATATGGGAGCGTGGTGCTTCCTTATCATGCATGTTGTCCATTGTTCCTGCATTTTTGCACTGAACTCGGTATGTATATCTTTGTTGACATCCCGGGACCATTGAAAATGACTTCCTGGTGGCGTTGTTTGGCTAGGGGAGACAACGCTGTCGCTTGGAGAAACCTCTCGATCCTACCTGGGCGCAAGAGAGAATACTCAAGATTATAGAGGCCCTTGGAAGGAAGGCGAAATCAAGCATCTTTCGTGAGTTTTAGTTTATTTTCGTTCGTGACTATGTTTTTCTGACTCGCATCAAAATCATTAGTGGGAGTTGCGATTTGGGTATTTGATCTGTTATATCGGACTGCTTTCAATGCTCATTCGTGATGCAGCCTCTCTTCAAGTATGCTGTTGAGCCACCAAACCAGTTGTTGTTAAACTGGTCCAGTGACTTTGAGGAGATCTGGGGTGTACGCATCCAAGATCTGTGCCAACGTCACCTGGGCTACAGGCAGCAATTGCGAGCCCAAGTTGGTCCACCACCACCAATGCCACCATTACCCACGACCACGGTCCGTGCTCACACATCCTCGATACCGCCTGGATCGATATCTCCCGTATCCCGGGCAGGATCTGATCCAAGCCCCTCACTGACTATACAACCACCAAATTACCTTGTGCACAGTCGGATGCCGCATGATCCATTGTTTCATTCACTACCATCCTCTTCCCATTCTGAGATCAGGGTTCAGACTGGATATGATGCTCGCGAGAGAGAAGTCAGGATCGTGATGGACGATGCTGACATTGATCCCGCACTTCAGGCTGTTTCAAATGCGCGGCTACATGCAACATCACATCTATCTGTTCCCGCACCGCCGCCACCGCCGCCGCCCCCTCCACCACTGCCATCATTGCCATCTCTGAAGGCTAGTGGGCTTTTGGAATGGCCCCGTCCTGGTTCTGCGGATACAGCCGTAGCACCGTCCAGTACACAGTCTAACAGTAATTGGCAATCGCCTGTGCAATATTTCGCGCCGTCCCGCCAGCCTCGCCGACCATCCAATGTTCAACCGACACCCGATGGCTCCCGGCCCCCGGTCCCTTCGGCTTCGTCTGGGATGCCAGTCGGATTGCAGTGGTTGGCGCACGAGTCGTCGGTTTCGAGACCGAGCTAGGGTTCATAACGGACCTATGCATGCGCGCACGATATTGATTGTGGACTTGGATAGCTTCTGCCCGATGGCGACGCCGTCCATTGGTATTTATTCGTCTAGCTATGAGTCAACTCAACCGTAACTGCGACAAGCAGGGGTATTATACGCATTGTAGTAAAGCCAGATCCAGAGGCTCGTAATATAGTCACTATGATGTACAAGTGATCATCGCGTCACTGTGCTTCGGAACCTCCCAGTTTTTTGAGGTTGCGATGGAGCTCAGGTTTGATGAGTACGACTCGATCTAGAATCTTGTTGACAACTATATCCTTGTTGGCCTCGAAAGCATCTGTGATCGCCTGGAGTTTCAATCCTGTCTCCTTATCTACGGACGCCTGTGCGCTGGTCGTGTTGCCGGCGTGCTGCGAGTGTGCTTGAGCGAGGGCGAGCAGGGGCAAATGCGGGGGACGTACCGACGATTCGAATGCCTTGAAGTCGGATTCTTTTGCCTGTCTGTACTCTTCGATCTCTTTGGAGGCCTCGGAACGGGCGTCCTTTAGTCTCTGGACGCGATCTGTGTCCAACAAGTGAGTAGACCGAGTGGGGCTGAAAGGGGTTGGGAAGGGTACACTGGCGTGCTTGCTGTACGATCTTGGCGGCCTCCTTCTCCGCCTCGAGGAGGGTCTGAATGCCTTGGGAGTGCTGGGCAGCCTGGGGGAGGATGAGCGCGTTGTGGACGGGGGAGGGAGGGGAGGTACCATGGGGGAGGGAGAGACGAGTTTGAACTCCGACGAGTGTGATGGTTGTAAAGAGGAGGAGCTTTGCTTGGTCCCCTGCAAGACAGAATGGCAGGGAATCCGATTGACCCATTACAAGCACTTTCAGCAGCGTTAGCAGTGCCAGCCGACTCGAAAGAACAGGCAGATTTACTTGCTACCCTGCGTGAGTCTCTGGAGGCTCATCCAGCACCGATTCCAATCCTTTGTACAACCCTCGTCAAAACCGTCTCCGGCGCGGGTGACTCCATTCTCAAGAGATGGGTGCTTGACCTCCTTCACTTTGCCATCGCCCGCTCCAGTCTGTCACAAGAAGCCCGCACTCAACGTCAGTTTTCGCCGTCTTTTGCCCTCCAGGCACTGAGCACGCTCCCCCTTTCATAGTCGCGTCTCAGTCGGTCGAAACCCTCGCAAATCTCTTGCACGACCCAAACGTGCGCACCGTCAAGGTCGCCATCCAGTGCCTTGCCGCTGTCTACCCGCTCTTGTTTCGTTCACTGTGAGTACACTCGTCGTGTGCCGCGCAACACACCTCAGTCTCGCACAGATGTACCAACCGCACGCATCGCCAGCAGTGGGACATCCTCTCCCAGTCCAAGTCCCGCATCCTTGACTTTGTCGCATCCCCCACCGTGAACAACGGCGTCAAACTTTCCGCCATCAAGTTCATGCAACGCGTCATCCTCCTACAAACGCGAGGAGTCTCTGATCCGAGGGTAGCTATCCCTTTGAGCAACGCTCCGCACACAGGCTAAGCACTGCATAAACTTTGACAGCTTCAAAACAAAAACGACCCAAGCATTGCAAGCGTTCCTGCCGACCATCCTTTTATGTCTGCAGCAGCCCTGGAAGCAGAAGGTATGAAACTTTTGGAAAATGTCATCACCATCTTGTACACTAGCCAGTAAGCCTACAATCACTCTTGGCCACCATTGTCTTGACACCGTAGACAGAAACATCGAGATTCTGACAGCTGTTCTGAACAGTTGGAGTAACTTGGTCAAACAGCGTCCCGCGCTGGTACAATTGGTCGTTTCTTCTCTAGCATCATGGTCGCCTGCCGCACTCGCCGGATCGTCAGCTTCCTCCATAAAAAGTGTCGAGAAGAGCATCCGGATTTTGTTGGTACATATTTCCAGGTCAGTCTGCCAGCACGTTCACCCCTTCGTTTCCTGATACGCGACGTTTGCCAGAGGGCCACATGGCTCTGCGTTTGGTGCACAGATTAACGAGGCGCTCTCCCAACAAGCTGTGCGGATGGAGAGGGCATCTGCAGAAGAAAAAGCGCGCATGACCGCCGTAGCGGCCACCGCGGCAGAAGCTATGAAAAAACGACCTCTTCCTACTGGTCCAGCTGCAGACCAACCCACAGAAGCCAAGCGTCTCAAGGTTGAGGTCGACAACGCCGCTTCCAACTCGGCGGCATTTCTAGCTTCGTTCGACTTCACGACGTTGCCCATCTCACTTGTTACCGATCTCATCGTCGCTAACTTGCAAGTGTTCACAGAGCCCAGTCTCCTTGGTTTGGTCCAAGCGTATAGACGAAGTAGGGAGGGTGCACCTGGGACAGCTCCACAACCACCAGATGGTGCTGCAGATGAAGCTGTGTCAACTTCGGAACCACCCATCAAGGACGAGCCACTCGATCCCCTTAAAATGGACATCGACGAAGAGGAGATGGAGTATGAGCCGGATCGATTGAATGAAGCGGTAGGCGAGTTTATTCTGAGACCCAGTTCGAATCCAATTGCCTTTCCAATAGCTTTCCGGAGGTGCCGAGGTCGTGGATGAAGAGGAAGCGGTTGCGGAGCTTCCCGTTGCACTCAGTCTTGACTTGACCGACTTCAAGCTACCGTCCCCGAAGGACCTCACGGAAGCCGACAGGGTTATTCTCATGCGGGGAGCCGTCGATCGTATATGTGAGGGCAGTGAGGAACTGCGAGAGGTGTCCCATGCATCATCTGCAGGCGCCCTTTCTGACGACATGTGGATGTTACTCGTCATTCGCATGCTGACTCGCGTTGCCGAACCTGCTGTTGACATACCACAAAATAAGGATGGGGAGGAAGATCAATTTGCTGACTTTTCTTCGCGGCAAGACAAGCTACGGCAGGTACTCTGCGACTACATCATGGTAGACTTCCCGTCAAGGTACAGGCTTCCGATGCTCAGGTAAGGGTCTGCTTCTAACGTGCTTATCCAGATTACGTCTCGCTACGACATGGATGAACGAAGAATGGTATAATGATCGAATAAGAATGGGAAATGACTCTAATTGGGTATGATATTATCACCGTCACCATCGGCCGACCCTCACTTCGAATGGTCAGCGACCCAATTACGAATGCTGGTTGAACCAGATCGTCGCTTCTTATCAGACCATTCTTGAAACCAAGGGAGAAGGGAAACCTGACAACAAAGACAAGGCTTTTGCGAAGTTCCTCCTAGACTTACCCTCCATACCAACGGACGTCTTGGATCTCTTACGTGACCTCTCCGTCGACCACGAAAAGTTTGTCTATTGGCATTCCAGTGTATTTAATGACCGCATTGACTCTTGGGAACAGGATGCATGTAGGGTTTACGAGTCTTCGTGAATTCGTGCTCGAGCGCCCCTCATTACGAGCGGAAGCACTGCGTATATTGTTGGATCTAACGACACATCCAGGTGTGTTATCATACTAATGTCTTCAGCTAACATATTGATCAGTCTACACAGAGTCTGTCACACGTCGCGCTGCGATCAATACCGTAAGGCGATGGGTGCCGGGTATCGAACCCATGGATAGCATGATCCGTGACTTCGCCCTCCAAATACTTCGCCGTCTGCAAAAGCGTTCCCCGAGGGCGGCAAAGTCGATAACTGCAAACGGAAGCGAAGAGGACGAAAATATGGAGGATGGTCAGCTGCCGTCTGAAGAACTCATACAAACGCCATACCTGTCCGAAGAGATTGATTTGCCTGCAGAGAAAGATCTTGTGCTTCAACATGTTGAATTGCTCTTCGCTTTATCTGTAAAAATTCCAGAGTTCTTGGATGAGTACGTCCTTTTTCCCCAGCACTTCTCGAGCACCCCTTGAGTACCGTTCATTTTGTAGAATATTTTCAGCGTACGGTCAAATGGATGTTTCTGTCCAAGAAGCAGTTCAAGACCTGATCACCGCCCTCATCAAGTCTCTGGGATCGAGCAACGGCAAATTGCTTACGCTCATGCGGACCTGTCCCACAGGATCTGAATCGCTTGCGCTCCGAGTTCTGACCATTTTCACGGAACATGGTAGACCTAGCACACAGCTTGTGGCTTTAGTCAAGGGCCTTATTAGTGAGCGCGATCTCGATGCGCGGTTTCTTATTCCGATCATCGCTGAGATGGACAAGGTAAGAGTTCAATCGCACTAGTATTCTCATGGTTAGTCTCAAACTCTGAATATTACAGGCGGATATCCTGCGTTATCTACCCCGAATCGTTTCGATTCTTAATAGTCAACAAGAACCAAAGAACCTGGTCCGCTCCGTGTTCAGCTCTGTCGTCACCACCCCACCACAAACGTTTGGGAGTGTCACATCAAATCTACCTCGCGTTAGGCAAAGTGAGCTGTTGACACCGGCAGAACTTATGGTCTTGCTTCATGAGTCTGAGAAGGAGATCGGACTTAAGAGTGCCATCGAAGGTATGTGTCCTGCTTTAATTTCCGGCTTGATGTTTATGCGATTCTATATTCCCTCAGCGATTGGCATCTGCTTCTCGATGACAGACGTCTTCCGTTCTGAAATCCTCGCTGTCGTGATGCAACAGATAGTCGATGAACCTGTCTTGCCCGTGCTGTTTCTTCGAACGGTGGGTTGTTGTTTCCCAAATGACCAACGCTAGTGGCTAAATGATGGCAACTTCTGTTAGGTAATCCAAGCTGTAACGACTTACAAGTCGCTAGTACCTTTCGTTTCGACCACCTTGCTCTCTCGTCTGATCACGAAGAAGATATGGCAAAATCCCCATCTGTGGGAAGGATTCATCCGGTGTGCAAAGGTGATCGCGCCAGCGAGTTTCGGGGCACTGCTCCAGCTACCCAAGGAACAGCTTCGGGAACTCGTGGATAAGCAACCTAGCCTTAAGTCGGGTTTACGAGAGTATGTGACTAAGAAGGCAGGAAACAAGGCTCGGGTGGCTGGGTTCTTGGACATCTTTGGGGAGGATGATAACACACCGACGTCGACGCCATCGACGCCGATAGACCCTGTCCTGGCTGCAGCATGAGGGAATGCAGATGGGTGACAGATATTTTATTTCCGTCGCTTGAAGACGGGTTGTGTAGCACTAGAGTACCTTATATCCGTCAATCATAAAATGACACTTATCTGAGTGGCAAGGATCTAATGATAGTCTCGCTCTCTGCAACGGTGGGAAGAAGCCTGGAATAAGGATTTGCCAGTGATGAGTTGGCAGGTCAGGCCTTCGGGTGTTACTTTCGTTGTTTGGTTAACCAATCAGACGCTGTTGTCACATCGCACGACCGATTTAGTAACGTTCGAGGTCCGAGCTTTCCCGAGTCGACGTTGTTCTACTTAGCGCGGTACGCAGAAGGCACGGTCATCTTGCACCAAAAATTGACCGACATAGCTAACTTGCTACCAATAGAGATGTGCGATCACATCATGTAGCTACCGTTGAGTCGTTTCTTAATGATTATATGTACAACAATCACCCATTCATGGCCGGACTTTACTGGGGGGAAACTTTGCTGCAACTTTACTGTATGGATAGTTGCGTGCGAGTTTTCTGGTGAGAGCTTCCTTGAACGTATCTACTTATAATGTAGATATCATCCGATTCTCGCCCATCACCCTCCGATGCATCCGATCCCTACTACCACCTCCATCTTACACAGGACACCATGGACACCGCCTGTCGCGGTTCATAGCGAGGGCATTTATGTCGATCTTGCGGACGGTCGTCGTGTAATCGATGGGATTGGAGGGGCCGCTGTCTCCTGTCTCGGCACCAGCCATCCAAAGGTCATCGCCGCCCTTAAACGACAGCTTGATACACTTCCTTGTCCGTCTCTCAGACGATATTTGTGATATGACTGACGCTCGCGTGGTACCCAACAGATGCGTACAACATGCAACTGTCTAACAATCCTGCAGAGGAACTCGCAAAGTTCCTAGTTGATTCAAGTGGTGGAGCATTTGAACTCGTTGCATTCGCGTCTGGTGGTAAGTACAGCTTCGTTGCAAGCAAATTGTAGCTTCCAACACTCGATAACAGGTTCCGAGGCTATGGAGGCTGTACTCAAGCTTTCGAGACAGGTTGGTGATACACCCGATGGATCATCCTCTCTGATGTAGAGTTCGGACCACAGTACTTCGTCGAAATCGGTCAACGTGCCAGGAAGAACTTTATTGCCCGTAAGCTGTCGTTCCATGGCAATACTCTGGGCATGCTGTCGCTTGCCTATCACCCCATTCGGCGTGCACCTTACGGAGACATTCTCGATCACGAGCATTTCCATCATGTCTCTCCGGCATACGCGAAGCGCTTCCAAAAGCCAGACGAAACAGAACACCAATACGTTGAGCGCCTTCGACAAGAGTTAGAAGACAAGTTTATTGAACTCGGCCCAGAAACCATAATTGGATGTAGGTTCTTTCCATCCTTATTGATCACAAAGTATTAAGTTTCATTCGAGTTGTCGCAGAAACTGTTGTTGGTGCCACCACCGGTGTATTGGGTGCCCCAAAGGGATATTTTGCGGCAATGAAATCTGTTTGTGAGAAGTATGGAGCCTTATTTATATTGGACGAGGTCATGTCTGGGATGGGCAGTGAGTCAATATCTTTTGTCCACTGAATGATGGCATGATCCATCCCTCCAGGGATGGGCTCCCTACACGCATGGCAGAGCGTCGGTGACGGCGCAGCCCCTGATTTATAGGCAGTTGCTAAAGGTCTTGGTGGAGGGTATGTGAATGCATACCAAAGGCATTCATCTAATGAATAGTCAGATAGGTACGGATCTATTGGAGCATCCCTCCTGTCCCCAAAAATTGCAAGAGGTATACGGGGTGGATCAGGTCTCTTAAAACATGGACACAGCTATCAGGTAATGCTACTTTCCAATAAAATATCTGGTGATCTCAGGACACTTTAAGGCCCATCCATTGGCGTGCACAGCAGCCTTGGCTGTACAAAGGGTCATCCAAGAGGAAGATCTACTCCCAAAGGTCGTACAGAATGGTGAACTGATAGATAGGCTCCTTCGTCAGGGACTATTGGCAGAAGGGGCAATAGCTCAACCGTTCACATTCGACATCCGTGGTCGTGGCGCATTCTGGGGCATCGAGTTTGATGTCTCAAGTCATGAAGCAGGAAAACTTGATCTCAAGGGACAGTCATTTGCCATGCTTGTCCAAGCACGATGCCTCCAGAATGGTCTCATTGTCATGGGGATGAGTGGGGGTGCCAGCCTTGACGGGTCCAAGGGCGACCATCTTATGCTGGGCCCTGCGTATAATGCGACGACAGAGGAGATTGAGAGCATTGTGGATATATTTGTCAAGAGCGTGAACGAGATTTTGAGAGAATCGAGGCTGGTGTAACAGATTCTCGAACTTGCTCAAAAGTTCTTACAGACCTTGGTAACTGTGATTAGACGAGTTGGACTTTGTTGCAAAATAGCGGTTGTCTCACTCTCAGAGCGGTTAGTATTGTAACAGTTTCCCAAGTTATTGTTCGCACTCAACGTCCGAGTCAGTCTTCGGGCGCCGTCATTTGCTTTCCAGGTGCTCAGCACATTCCCCCTTTTCATAGTCGCGTCTCAGTCGGTCGAAACCCTCGCAAGTCTCTTGCACGACCCAAACGTGCGCAGTGCCTTGCCGCTGTCTACCCGCTCTTGTTTTGTTCACTGCCCCGCGCAACATACCTGATGCTCCAACCACACGCATCGTCAGCAATGGGACGCCCTCTCCCAGTCCAAGTCCTGCATACTTGACTTTGTCGCATCCCCCACCGTGAACAACAGCGTCAAACTTTCCGCCATCAAGTTCATGCAACGTGTCATCCTCCTACAAACGCGAGGAGCCTCTGATCCGAGGGTAGCTATCCCTTTGAGCGATGCTCCTCGCACAGATTAAGGACTGCATAAGCTAGAGGGCCACATGGCTCTGCGTTTGGCGCTCAGATCAACGGGGCGTTCTCACAACAAACTGTGCGGATGGAGAAGGCATCTGCAGAAAAAAAAGCACGCATGCCAGTGGCCGCTGTAGAGACTATGAAAAATCAACCGCTTCCGACTACAGTCCCAGCTGCAGACCAATCCACAGAAGCCAAACGTCTTAAGGTCGGGGTCGACGACGCCGTCTCCAACTTGGCGGCATTTCTAGCTTCGTTCGACTTCACGACGCTGCCCATCACACTTGTTACCGATCTGAGCTGTCGATCGTATATGTGAAGGTAACGAGGAATTGCAAGAGGTGCTTCATACATCATCCACAGGCGCCCTTTCTGACGACATGTGGATGTTACTTGTCATTAGCATGCCGACTCACGTTGCCGAACTTGCTGTTGACATGCCATAAAATAAGGATGAGGACAAACAATCTGACTTTTCTTCTCGTCAACACAAGCAGCGGCATATTCTACGACTACTAATCATGGTAGACCTCCTGTCAAGGCAGAGGTTTCCGCTGCCGGTGCTCAGTGTTACTTTCCAAACGACCAAGTACTAAGTCATCAGTGGCTAAATCATGATGACTTCTTTAGGTAACTCAGGCCGTAACGACCTATGGCAGGTACCTTTCGTTTCGACTACCTTGCTCTCTCTCGAAGATATGCCAAAATCCCCAATTGTGGGAAGAATTCATCCGGTGTGCAAAGGTGATCGCGCCAACGAGTTTCGGGGCACTGCTCCAGCTACCCAAGGAACAGCTTCGGGAACTCGTGGATAAGCAGCCTAGCCTTAAGTCGGGTTTGCGAGAGTATGTGACTAAGAAAGCAGGAAACAAGGCTCGGGTGGCTGGGTTCTTGGACATCTTTGGGGAGGATGATAACACACCGACGTCGACGCCATCGACGCCGGTAGACCCTGTCCTGGCTGCAGCATGAGGGAGTACAGATGGGTGACAGATATTCTATTTCCGTCGCTTGAAGACGGGTTGTGTAGCACTAGAGTACCTTATATCCGTCAATCGTAAATGTCACT
>JBBPLP010000128.1:0-48025 GCA_038089875.1 Fistulinella prunicolor
CGTTGTTTAAGGGGAATCAAGCAGTCATAGATTTCTACCTCTCGCGAGAGGTGTTCCCAAAGGAAGCAAAGGAATTCCCTTGGAAAGTATCAGGGTCCAGCTGGGATCTAGCAGAGGAACGAGAAAATGTTATCACCGGTGAGTAATCATGCAGAGTCGTAGGCTCTTGCCTCTTAATCTGGTCGCTGAATCCACCATCAGGATTTTCGGGCACAAACGACGGTCAATGGTTGTTACCCATATCTATTACTCAATGCAGCCCCAACCACCAGAAAGGGACTAACGCCAGGATTATTTCATACCTTCTCAAGCCCGAAAACGACCACTATATGGTAGCCCGTAAGGTTGACGAACGGTGGACTACGGTTAGACTCCTCCAACTGGTAGTTGAGCAACAGCCACCAATCCGTGTTTTGCTCGACGTTGGTGCACAAATACTCGATTCTTCCAATCGTCAAGTGGCCAATGCGTGGCTCGACGTTGCCCCCGATACTGCTGGTGCCATTTATTTCGACGAGAATGACGAAATGATGGTGCTCACGAAAGATGGATTCACTGAACCGATGCTATCGTCGCCACTTTCTTGGCGATTAGATCACTGTGTCATCTATCTGGACCATGCACACATGAGAGGCACAGACATCAAACTTCCCATCGGGTCCCGAGCAGCCGTCACGCTGGGCCCGAAGGTTACAAAAGATCATTTGGTGCAAGGTCCGTTCTACTACTAGTACCCTGATTCGTACAATGTTACTCACACGGTTTGGAAACTTCAGGCTGTATGCGAATGCGCAAGTTGGGTCATGGTCATTCGGTCATGTTTTTTGCACCACCAGAAGTTGATCGAAGCATCCGTGCCGTGACTGGAAAAAAAGATCTGAGCATTCACGTCAGTACGGTCGATGTCCTATCCTGGGCAATACGCGAGACCTGGAGTGATATACAACAGCGGGCTCCTCACTGGGCACAACAGGGGATGAACCACAAATTGAGATATGACGCTTGGTCTCGTTTCTGCAATAATGAGGCCGGGCTAGACCAGCTATCGGGTGCATGGCTCCAACCAGAGCGAAAATTGCTGACCAAGCTCTATGCGCCCAGCGAAACTCAGAATCCCTCGTGTTCTTTGTTGGCGCTGGATCCAGGGATCCGCCAGCGTTGTAAAGACCTCGGGGTTAGATTGCTTCCCAACGCACAGATGGAGGAGGAACAAGAACGGGAGGTCAACCGTGAGCGGGAGCGAGAACGAGAAGTGGAGCTGCCTCCCAAGGCAAAATCGGTGGAACATTACCTCCATCCAGATGTCGTCAAATTCGTGAACACGGGTGAAATCCCTCCTTCGCACCCAAATAGCCCTTTCCATCCCGTCTTCTCAACCCTCAAAAAGAGCTCTGCGGCTACCCGTGATGCGGACGTCTGGAGTCCATTTATCTTGGTCACGGCGGACTTCTACAACACAGTCGACCCCGAGTCCACTCATGGAACCATGGATCAATACCTTCGACCTGTCCAGTGGATACTTTCTCGTAAAGACCTGCAGGGCCGTGACCAACTACTCATTCTTCTGAGCCCGTTCGAGGCGGACCAGTTGATGCCAACCATTAGAGCAAGCGAACACGTTCATCTTCATTTGTACGCACCACGCACATCCCAGCGCATGAAACCATGCGACGATCTCAAACTATATTCTATCCCTCCCCTGCCCTCTGACTGGACTCCGCCATGGACTCTGATCGACCAGTTGAACGTGTTCGCTGGGCAGCTCTATCTCAGAGACTATCAATCGTACATCCGGCTATGTCGCTTTCTTGGGGTATCTACCAGAGCGTCGGAAAATGACTCAGACACAGCGATCCGATGGAATGTGTTCAACATCCCCGGTAGTCTGGAAGAGAATGAGATCAGGTTTTCAGGTTCGC
Source organism: Fistulinella prunicolor (assembly GCA_038089875.1). Classification (NCBI taxonomy): domain Eukaryota; kingdom Fungi; phylum Basidiomycota; class Agaricomycetes; order Boletales; family Boletaceae; genus Fistulinella; species Fistulinella prunicolor. The sequence continues at coordinate 1,920 of JBBPLP010000128.1, forward strand.
CACTGCCTCCCGTGACGGCGCTACTTGCGATCCGGACCAAAGGGAGACCTTTCGCGCAGACCCATATGGGAAAGATTCTTCAAGGGAAACTACTAACAGAGAATGACTTTCAACCGCCAATGTCGGCTGTATCAAGCCACAACCCCATTACATGCAACACGCAGATACCCCACGTTTCTACGTCGGAAATCATGCCCTCATCACCTTCAGACATGGAATGTGATACACCAAACAACCCTCAGTCGAATTCCCTCCAACCACACTTGAAGCGAGGAGTGGAGTCGGCTGGAATTTCCGACGCATCCTCGGAGCCACTGCAAAAGCGTCCACGTGCCAATTGACAATAAATTACATGTGAATGGTGACCTTGACGGAGCGCTCATCATTGCTTTACTCTTGTTCGTTCTCCTGAAATGTATTCGTGCAAAGTTTCTAGTTCATTCAGGACGTGTAATAGGTCGCTACGTAGACATGACACTGCATGTACATAATATTCAGCAATTCGGATGGGTCAATGATTGTAGATAAATTATCCGATGGTGGCTCTCGCCGATCATCAACCGCCACTGCATGCACTTGCGAGACAAAGTAACTCAGCGGGATGTAGCGTGGCTGCGGATTTGGCATAAGGAAGTTTGCACTATCTCAGTCCCTTGATTCTTTCAAATCAGCTTAGCTGCTAAGAAGTCCGATTCATTGATAAAGATATCCGGAATACCACTGCGCCTCTGACAAACACTAAGCCTATATACATACATTAATGTAAAGGAAGGCTTTCCTATCGTTTGCTAACTTCTCATTCAGACTCAGAGCACTACAAGGATGAAAGGGGTGTAAACAAATCTATACAGTCTTCTACGTCGTGCCCTGTTTCCATGGCCTTTGTCCAAGAGGAATATCAAATGTCGTACTGGGATATCAACGACGTTGATAAGTAGACTGAGCAACAGGCAAATTTTCAACTGTCCCTACCCGAATAACTGTCGAAGAACGCTGAAGCTCCACCACCTGTGGGCTGGCGTCATTTCAATTTCCAATCATGTTATTCAAGTAATAACCCACCAGACTCCGTCTATGCGTCTGAAAAACTTATGTCCTTCATACTGAAGATCGCTGCGACAACCTGGGGCGCGAGCTGCAACGCGACCCAGTTCAGAACTCCATCAAGAAGCGACACGGGTACCACTACCTTTGTGAAGAGACCCTGCGACATGAGGCTATACAAAGAATGGCGTCAATAATCCTAGATTGCAGCTCTGGAGACGTTGCTCTCACCCTCCTTGCTCACGGATACTTATTCTATGTTTTCCAACGATCGGACAGGGTGTGGATGACTATATACATCATTAGCATAGATCCTGTAGATGGGATAGACAGCGCACTCCGTTCTGAACCTAACAAATGGAAAAGACAATCAGTACAACGCTTCGTTATATGTTGGTCGGTCTCACATCTTGTTTCTCGGCTGTATTCCGGTGGTCTTCGAGTGTCAAATGGAGGGTAACTGAGGACCCGCCAAGTGCGTCATTGATAAATTTCATCAAAGCACCATCCATGTCACCATCTACGGCAGTGGTGCTCAGTTGGATCAGTTTCCGCAGCTCTACCTTCCGGCTAGGGTCAATGTAATAGTCGACCACAGAGGAGATAGCCGCGGAAAACAATAGTCCAGAAGGCACCGTCTCAGCAAAGATGTTGTATGCAACAGTTTGAATCGTGGAGTCCTTCAACCTTGCTAGGACGTCGGCAATGAACCCGTCGTTCTGCACATTACTTGTGATAAGCGATGTGACCAGGATATCCGAGGCGCCACAAAGAGAGATCTGTTGCAAAATCCGGGACTCAATGTTGGTTCCTTCGATACAATGCAAAACATACAGTCCCTTCACTATGCCGTTTCAATCGGTTGCAGATGTAGTGCATGATTTCGTCCGTAGCTTTGAGCGCCGCCCGGTACAGAGTCCAGTCGTGAACCGGGTCGTCGTTAAAGTACATATATCTGGACAGCATTAACATTAGTTCAATCCAAAATCAGTCCGACCTCTCACCTGGTTACGTCAGCAAATAGCTCAGACCACTGTGCTACCGTATGTCCTCCCCAAACACAGTCGAACTCGGTTATAGGCAAACCAAGCTGATTCATGTATAAATGATACCACTCAGGCCACTGTGCTTGGGACATACCACAAAGTTTGCCAGCCAATAGACGGGCGCCTGATTAATGACATTCTTGACTCTGTCGATGGCCTTGGTACGCTGGTTCCCTGATACGGACGCTTTCTTGACCAAGGTTTGAAGCACCTTTGTGAAGGATATGACGGGCAGAGTCTGTTTCACGATGCTTTCCCGTACCTAGTCAAATTAGTCAAATTATGTGTTTCTAGCTTCGAAATTGGAACAGACCGTTCTGACAGCCATCATTTCTACGCCTTTCGTAAGCCTCGACATACGTTTCGTATACAGTATGTCTAATTGAAGGTCTTTGTCTTCGGCCAAACTCGGCCTAGAGAAATCATAATACGCCAGGAGTTCTCTTGGCCGAGAAGCGATACAACAGCGCATGAAGTCGGGTGTCATCAACGGAAAATGGGCGTAGATTGAACCGGCAGGATACTGGTCCGGCAGGAGATGAAATAAAAGTCTGTTGAACATTCCGCCATACGACCCATCGGCGGTGTTGACCATACAATACTGGTATCCCCAGCTTGTTAGATTATATGCTAGGTAGGAATTAAGGAGAGGAATGTCTTAAGAGAGAGAGAGAAAGGACCAACGGGTAAAGTCCACAGTTAGGAATCGATCTCCACGAGACAGGCATACTGCATCCGCCAGGATAGCACGCGAGATTGTGTATCCTGGACACAGCCCAGCACCTGGAATAGGTGGTTTGGTCTCTTCAGCTTGCAAACCAACCTTCAATGACTTGAGCATTAGCGCCACATATACATTTGTAAACACAATACGAACATGAAGTTCCAAATTATCAATGTGTCCATACAGCCTCTCCGCTGCAGACTGTCGATAGTTGAGCAGATGAGCAAACTGGGAGAAGAGTCATACATATATGGCTCGGTCCGGATTCCATTCTTCAAAAGACTCGTATGCTTAAAGAACGTGAGTAAACGAAGGTGGTACTATGACCCAAGATACTTACGCCGTAAACCAATGAATTTGCGAAACTCGTTGAGCTAGGCATATCAATAGAACTGTATGATCACTGAAAAATGTTCCTTACGGTGCAAGTCCCCCATTTCCTTCCTTGCTCTATAGCCAAGATCTCCACCACTTTCATCACAGGGGGACAACCTCTGGCACGAAACGCACCAGCGCTTCGCTCAGTGGCATCTTGTAATATCCGGGCGAGGTCTTCGTTCAAGAAAGAACCATCAGAACCTCGCTTCAGACTAATGTCACGCCAGATTATGAAACCAATTCTACACGTGAATCATAGAACACACCCGTCAAATGTCCAGGTCTTGACATCACCGGAAGGTGCAATCTTTTCTCGAACCACCTCCCTAAATTCCTTGGCAGTCACCTGCATGAAAAATGAATCGAGTTTTGTAACATTGGCGACGAGAGGAAAGCGTACCGTTTTGGGATCTCCATCATTAAAGAGTGTTGCGAACAGTTTGTTCAGCCACTCCTCATCTTGTTCACAGATGCAAGCGTGCCAATGATAAAGTAAGTTGAATTCAATGGAAACAGCGTTTCCATTTCCCCGAAGCGACATGCCATGATCGGATTCGCGAAAAGGCTATTGGATGAACTCGTCGTCATTGAATCTATTCTCCACAATTGGATAACAACATACCGCAAGCGGGTCAAGGCGCCAAGTTAGGCCGTCTCTCACCAGCCCCAAGATACCGCCGACATAATCTGCAAGGATAATCTGCATAAAGAACGCGGTATTAACCATCCTTGCTCTGTGGTAAATTTCATCGTCCTGCGCGAGTAGCGAGGTCGCCTCGTCGTGCGAAGGCGACACAAATGACCCGCGTTCATTGATGTCTAGGATTTTCTGCGCAATATACTATCATGGTATCAGCACGGATATACATCAAACAGTCTAATAGAGAACGCACGTTGTGGTGACGGCTGAAGAGCACAGCAAGGGCGCATACGGAGGGTGGCATGAAAAGTAGACGACTATCCGCGAAAGCATCGTTCCAGATCTTTCCGGTGCCGTCCTTCTTCCGCATACTCTCGACCTGCTCCGTGCTACTCCCGTAGACAATGCTCAAGTCAAGGTAGCTACTCGCATCATTGATCGTCCAGTCCAACATATTCGTGTTGAAGATGCTGTGAATGATGAGATCTGCAAATGCGAAAAACAAACTCGACAAACCCCCAGGATGCGGGGTAAAGTCACCAGGACGCCGGGAAAGGAGGTCATCGAACACCAAGCTTGGGTCAGGAAGAGATGAAAGCGACTGGATTCTAGTAGAAGGCACAGATCGTGCGTAAGGCTGCCTGGCCCGTCCAAGAGATGGTAGAAAAACGTTATAGTTGGATCCATCTGCACTTCGAAACGCGTAGGGGAGTGACCGTTCCTCGATGACTGTTGATAGGGCGTTGTGCAAGGTGGAGAGAAATCCAGTGGGTGGATGGGGAAGATCCTTGTACACTATGACGGACGTATGAGCATCACCGAGGGTTGTGACGGGACTCGTAACCTACATAAATCGATGACATGTTGCTGTGCTAGTTTAACAAATGCTGAATCGTTGGGAAGGCGCGCCATCATCATCAAGACTTTCTCGAGCTAATTGGGCCATCAATTCAGCGAATACGTCGTCATTTAATGTACTTACGAGAAAATCTCTATCGTCAATTGTGCCATGGAGGTTGTCTATAGCATTTGCGAACGCCGGCTATGCAGAGTATGAGAGAAGCTTGAATGACAACGTGGTAACAGCGTGAAGACTCACCAAGTCGCTGACAGTGAGCGGCGGACCACGAAGAGCGAGCTGCTCGAGATCACGCACACTCCTGCCAGGGAGATGGGTGACCGAGGCAGCATTGCTTATGCTGGATTGCACTCGAGACAACACCTTCTGCATTACACCCTGCACCTTCTCCCCCCCTCTGTGAAACCCGTTGAAATGCGTCTGCTGTATTGACATTGGTCGGTGGCGGGAGTCAGGTTAAGCTAAACAAGCGAAAATGGTTTTGGTGAACGTTAACGGTGAGGTCGAATGTTGAACCGTAGCCGCTTTTTGGGATCATTTAGTGGATGCCAATTGGGTGAAATGGTATTCCGGAATCAATATAGTCGATGGGTCCGAGTGCATGCCAAAGAAATCCGGCCAATCTCGCATCCAACTAGAAACAACAATCGTCTCCCAATGCTCAGGGAGAGCAAGCACTATCAAACCGAATTTTTGTCGAGCTGATATTCGTTTGGCAGGAAGCCATTGACAACCCACATTGCTACCAGCACCAGAAAACACAGAACAGAGTCCCGAGGCAAGCTCGGCACATAAACATAGACTCGCCTGAAGTTCGTTCAATTGCGCGACCACTGACTTGGTGAGCGTGCCTTCGGCCAATTGGATTATTAGAAAACTGCCCGATTGGATCATCTTTGTCAGTCACAATCGCATCTGCACCAGGTATGAAACTCTGAAGAATGAACTAAATTGTTCGTCCGGGGGATGGGGGGAGGTGGGACCTGGGCAACAAGGACAAATACTACGACAGGCACAAATCCTGTCCAGTGGCCATAGTAATTAAAATACGTACGGAAAGTCCGACGATAACCGTCAGGAATAGATGAGACAACTGGGCATTCTACATGACTACACAGCACGAGTTTTGCTGCAAAATGCTTGTCATAAGGGATTTTGCAGTGATAGATCAAGGCACACCTTCTTCGCTGTCTTATAGAACATCTTGGTCTGTGAGGACAGTGCATTGGAGCGCTCGACCAAGTTGTCTAGCTTCTCCCCCCGCTGAAGGACAGACTCGATTGTCTTGTGCTGAGATTGGTGTCAGAGAATTTGGCATCATGATTCACAATCTGAGCATACCAGCACGATCTTTGTCTCATCCAATTCTTGTTGTACTCGCATGATGGTATCCGCTTGTCGTGGGTCCTGATATTTAGTGAGGTATACCTGGATCTCGGGGAACGAAATTGCCGAAGGGTTGGAAAAGGCGGACTGAGGGATTTTGGCAATGAACTCGTCCAAAATCTTGGTCAGGAGAGAGAATACCGGCCGGACAGGATACTCCTGGTCGGTTATTATAACGGCTGTGACACCAAGCACATCATGTAGCCAGTAGGTGAGTTAGAAAGGACGAGGAAAGGCAGCTAACCGACCTGCAAGTTGCTCCGCTCCACCACGGTTGAACACATGGGCTGTGTGATTGTTCTCTTGCACGCTCTGGCGTTGACCTTGTGCCGTTCTGTCGGTTACGGTCTTGGTGAAGAACGTCAGGAATTCATTGATGGAGCCTCTCTGGTAGAAAGAAAAGCTCGAGACGTCTGAGGCCGTGCTCAGGACCGTACTTGGTGACCCCGGGGGAGCAAGAGCGATAGAAATTGAGAAGATCTTCATAGTTGAGATGGAAGTTGGCGAAAGAGCTTTGTATAAGACGTAAACAAGTGTTTGTACGTTACTTGGACGGTGCCAACAACTCAATGCGCTGTACACTCTCGACATGTCTTTGGCTGCGGCTGGTCTCTGGATAACCTCTCTCTGGCTCGTCATATACGCTGCAAAATACTCTTTTGGACGACCAAAGTTCTTACTACCGTTTTCGCAACATCGCAGACCTGCCACGGAGGTCACCGTGAAGCATCTCAACATACGTCTCAAGACAGAAGTTTTCAATGCTCTGCATGATGATCTATCCTCCTGGCTGTCTCCGACCAACAAGTCTCGAATCTTAAGGCAGACACTCCTGCACGGGTATGATCTGGGTAGCTTCGTTGGTGTCATCGGCATGTTGGTTGGGTTTTGTCTGTTATTCTTCACGGCCGTGTCTTTGTCCTCGGAAATCCTGCACGCAGGACGGGCCAGTCAACACAATGTCAGCACAGTCACCAAGCGGGCGTTCGACGATGCTAGCCAGACTATTCCGTCAGTTACACCCGCGTCCAATGCACTGAGGATTAGCCCAATTGTAAGTGCTCTGCAGAAGGTCTGAGTTAGTCCAATGACGAGCACAGCTCAAATTCATCAGATACCAGGGTTGACAGTCCCTCTCAGTCACCTACCTTTGATTCTCGTCGCGTTGGCTATCAGCCAAATTGTTCACGAAGCCGGGCATGCCATCGCTGCAGCACTGTAGGCGAGCTGTCACTCTCACGGGCGGTAAGAAATTGACATCACAGTCAGCCACCGCATACCAATGCTTTCCTGCGGAGTTGCAGTCACGTTCCTCTTTCCCTCTGCGTTCGTGACTCTTCCCGCCCCCCGACTTGAGAAGTTGCCCCCTCGTGATCGCTTGCAGATTGTGTCTGGCGGGTGTTTCCACAACTTCGCTTTCTTGTGTTTGCTGTTTGCCCTAGCTTGGTCAGGTATAAGCCATTTGCCTACTTGGATCCTTTTCCAGGATAGTTCTACTACAGGAAAACTCGTAATCAGTGTTGACTCCGTAAGTGTACCGGCTTTCTCGATAGTTCACTTACTGAGTGACAATAGGATTCGCCGTTGGTGACACATCTCCCTGTTGGCACTCTAATAATCAAGATAGATGATATCTCAATGGCTTCCGTATCCCAGTCCAAGGATCCTTGGGATCAATACCTACTTTCTCCTTCTTCGGACTCCATGCAGGGCTGGTGTGCTAACAACTCGCTTCTGAACAAAGCGCTCGGTGAGTGCGCCAGGCATGTTGTCAAGTCGGTCAGCCGCTTATTCTCTGAAGCCCCGACTTGTACCAGCGTCGGTACATACTCGTGTTTTGTGTTAACCGCGGACGAAATTATACAGTATGAATTAGATCCTGTCGACATATTCACAGGTAACTTGGCGCGATGCAAATCTTCCTCGGAATGTTCGTCATTTTCATCCTGCGTGGTACCTCGCCACGACCAACAGCTCACGCGGATCTCGGTCTCGAGCAACACTGCGGGTACAGACATGGAAGACATGATCATTTGGAAGGGCCCCAAGGAGGAGATATGGGAACAGGGTGCGTAGATGCCGCTTAGCCCTTGCGAATACTTTGAACCGATCTCCATTCGCCCAGTGCAAGTTGGTAATTTGAGGCCCCGTTTATCTCTTTTGTCATCCAAACTTCCAAAGCTCGCTTCTGCTTTCTTCGAGTGTGTGATGTTGTTATGATTTTCTTCAAACAAATTGACAAGCTTTCATAACAGATACATGAAGATGGCTAATCTTTCGCTCTACCTCATAAATATGCTCCCAGTCCCGGCGTTAGACGGATATCAATTGCTCCCCACATTATTGCAGCTCTTCTTCGGCCCGGTCAGTGATGGCTTGCAGAGTCTCGATCTTGAGGCTCTCAACAATACAACACGATTGAGTCGGCAAGGAAGGGTGCAACGAGCATGCGAGAAATTCCTTAGTTTCTTAGCGCTCTTCCTGATAGCGCTGTGTGGACTTTTGGGTGTCGTTAATAGTTGGACGAAACATTAATGTCATTAATGATATGGTCTCCCCGAGAACGGAGCAATTGTCATAATATAAGACGTCACATCCATGCGTTCCTGGGTGCATTGCTTGAGTCGTAAATCGTTTTGACCTGTTCATTCTCCAGTACAAAGTTGCTAACTCATCAAGCACGGTCTTCGACTTAAGCCAAGTTCAAATGTACGGCAAGGTTCATCGCTGAATGTTTAACCATCAGAGTTTCACTGCCGGACACTTGGCACCTGTAGCACCTAAACTTACAGTCAGGAAGCACAGCAACCAGACAAACGCCGAGTGGTACATTGCGAAATTTTGGTGTGGTCTCTGTTGCATGTTGGGACTCGCAGTGCATACAATATCATGGGCATACAAACATGACCAATGTGCAGTTGCGCATCGAGGTCCTCCGCTCCCTCTTGCGCTCGTCTCCTCATGAATCGCGAGAAAAAGTATATCGAACATGCTGCCTGAGGATGGTTTACTTCTTCTTTGCTGGCTGAGACAAGTCCACGACGTTCAAGCCTAAACATATGGCATCGTCACCTGCAGTCCCGAAAATATAACATACGCAAGCAGACATACCTGGAGGGAGGCTCTGCTTGAGCTTCTCAGCCTTGTCTGGGTCGTCGATGGAGAGAGTGTACAGATATCTTGAGCACCGGACTTTAAACTTGGTTTGAGCTTTGCCGGTGGGCGTTTTTGCAGCGACCTTTTTTATCCGGGCCTCTGTAAATGAGTGGAGGAAGAGGTGCGTAGAGAAAGCATAGAGATCAGCGTGTGTTGCTCAGACCGTGAAACGACTCTACACTTACGCGTGGCATCCTTCCGCCGTGCAATGTCGATGAATTGTTTGATGTCTCGGATTTCTTTAGGCTACACACAACGTCAAGATGCGCCGAGTGAACTGAATAGAAATACTGCGTACCATGGCGAACGAAGTTTGACGTTTCCTATGTCCCAATCTTCCAACACCCTGAGTGCTTCAATTCAGTGGATTAGTGGCTGAACTCTAAACTGCTAGTTCTTCGGGAAATTCCGTGGCTTGTTTACGCTACTAAAATTGACCAAGCGCTTCAACTTCGCGTGCCAAAGACTCCCTCCAAGATAGTACTGCCACTGTTCGGCTTCCTAAATTTCATCATCTATCACTGGTCGACCTGTCTGAACGGAGCAACATTGCTGGCATTGCTTTATAAAGGTGTTGCTAGTAGTAACATTCTACTATGCGGCCAGAAAAGAGCCCTGCTAAAGGTTATAATTTACATTGGGTATACTAGCAATCAAGAAAGGGAATGGGAGAACGCTACAAGCTGATGCAAGACCTAGAAATTACACGGGTTGACAAATATAAAAGGAATATGGGGCGGTGTTATTAAGAACATGAATGTCGTAAATTTAAATCGTTATGACGGCTTGAGTTTGCGAGGGGAACCAACTGAAGAGGCTCCAGATGCGCTGGTTGCATCGCTGATCACCGAAGATGATGGTCTATTGATACGACTGCGGAGCCGTTCCACCTCGCGCTCTAGGCTAGAAGCACTATAAATATCAGTAGTCGAATGGATGGAAAGTTGACGCACGTCAAAGTGCTTTGTTTGGCTTCTGCAGCTTGTAGCTCAAGTCGACGGTTGGCGCGAAGTAGTTCGCTTTCAGAAGATTTCTTCACGTTTGTTCAGTAGGAAGGCTAATGGAAAGGGATAGATTCGACCGACCGCTGCATCAAGTTCCTTACGAAGGGACTGAATCTTGTCCTCAGAATATTTTCGGTCCTCATCTAGTTTCAAACGATGGCGTTCGCTATCTTGGAGCTGTAGTTGGATATCTCTGACTGCTTTGTCGGATGAACGAACTGGCGTGCTGTGTCTCTTGTCGCTGGTGGCTTGGCTCAGCTGAGAATTAAGCTCTTCGACGCGTGCTTGTAATTGGCGAATAACCGCGTTCGGCTGAGGCATACTAGTATACGATTTCGTTTCCAGATCCACGATCCGGACATTGAAGTCCTTGACCTGTTTCTCCAACTGAGCCTATGAAGGGATTAAGGGAGATTTCTCTGGAGTAAATGGAGGTTTACATACGTTCTTTCTGTCCAACTCTGTGTTCTCGATGCGAATTTTATCGAGTTCCAATTGGCTTTCTACAGCATGTGATTCTGCAGCTTTCATGCGGCCGAATGCCATGGAGACACGATCCTCTTGCTCCTCCAGGGATCGCTCAAGGTCCTGCTTTTCGAGCTGAAGTTTCTGTAACTCTCGATCCGATGTTACCTTGCTGGCGTCAATATGGTCGAGCTTGATGCCTTCCAGCTCCGCCTGTAGCGAACGCCTTGCTTTTTGGAGCATCGCACGGTCTGCTTCTGCATCGTTCAAAACGCCCCTCAGCTCGCGGACTTGAGAGTGGAGAGAAACAATTTGTGCTTGTTGATCCGACTGCACCGCGATTGAGGTTTCGTACGCCTTCGTCACATCTGCGATCTTGGTGTCCAGGCGTTCTCTTTCTCTCTTCCACGCGCCACCGTTGTAAACTTCCTCGTCGAATCGTAACTGCAGTTCGTCGTAGTCTGAGTGGATCTTGCGGTTATCTTCACGAAGTCGGGTCATGGTATCACGCTGGGACTGAAGCTCTGGAATACCGTCAGAAGATGATTTAGAAGGAACGAACAAGCTATACCTTCACTGAGTTGCGCGAGTTCGGCTGGGAGCAACTCAATATTAGCATCTTCCTATATGGTCACAAAGGGGGTAATTACCTTGGTACTTCTTTCGTGTCTGGTCACTAGCAAAGTCACGCTCGGCAAGGTCCTTCTGGTGCTGGAGACGTTCGTCTTGAAGTTGTTGTGCGAGGCGACGTCTATGGATACCGAGCTCGGAAGACTGCCGGTCCTCTTCCTCAATTTGCTGTTCTAAATCCCGGAGTTTGTGTTCCGTGGTCTGTAACCTTTCTTCTATCGCCTTCTTTTCCGCAACAAGGTCCAGATGTGTCTTCTCCAAGTCAGTGAATGCACGGCGGGCTATCCGGTGTTAGCTCGTGCAGTGGAAATGGTCTTTCTGCTCACCGAATGTTTCTGCCTGGTCCGCCTTTGCCTGCGCAACCTCAGCATCTTGAAGTTTTGCGTTGTTCATCATTGTCTTCTGTTTGTACGACTCAACTGCCTGTTGCAACTCTTTATGTCCAAATCAGCCATTATTAGTTCTGGGATTGGTAACACTATTTACCTGATTGCATTGTGATCGCAGCGGCGGATGTTATCTGGAGCTCTTGGAACTGAGCCTGAAGTTGTCGGTGTGCATCTGTTCGAAGTTAGCATAGGCTTGTTGACCAAAATGAGCGATCATACTAATTGCTTCGTTCTTGGCAGAAATCTCAGCGTCCAGCCTGTCATGAACACTACCCAGCTCTTCTCGAGTCCGTCTCCGGACCTCTTCTAATTCGAGCTGCAAATGCCGTTGCTGAGCCACCTATTGAATACGACCTGTCACGAGCCCTGCTTTTACAACTTCTCAACAAGACGCACCAGAGTTTTACGAGATTCTTCAAGGCGAGCTGTGGATTCGTCTTTGAGAACAGGCGGGGACTTGGATGAATCTGCGTTCCGGATAACTGCAGAAAACTGGCGCGCAAGTTCCTCTTCCGCAACTTGAAGTTCGCGAACGAGACGCGAGCGGAATGCCTCATCGAGCGGCGTGTCTTTCATGATGAGGGAAAGTAACTCTTTGTGTTGACGCTCGACCTGAGCCTTGATCGTTGCAACCATCCCTTGCACAGTTTCCGCATCTCGAAGCTGTTCCTCCAGCTGTGATATCTTCAACGAATATTCACGTTGTAGTGACGTTTTTGATGGGCTAGCATTGGTCTCCTCAGCAAACTTGTTGAATTCGCTTTCTAGGGTGTCCTTCGACCGCTGCACCGCCAAAAGCTGATCACGTGTCGCCTCCAATTCACCCTTGAGGTCGTTGAGATCTGCTTGCAGGCGTCGATTGCCAGACTCTGCCATCTCTTTGACCTTCCGTTCGGATTCTAGAGCCGCCAGTGCCTTCAACGCCCTTGCTTCATTCGACCGAGCTGTCTTTTCAATGGCCCGGAGTTCAACCTGTTCCATCTTAGTCTCGCGCACGATGTCTTCGGCCTCGCGGGTCAACGCCAACTTTGCTTTCTCAAGAGATCGAATGTACGCCGTGTTTTTCTGCAATTCCTCTTGGGCCTCTTTGAGCTGTTGATCGGTAACCTTCTTCGCCTTCTCGAGTACGTGGACGTGTTCAACGATCTTCTTATCCTGTCTAGACTCCAGCTGCTTAATCTCCCATTCCTTGCTCTTTAGGTCGGTGAGAGCCTTGTTGAGGGCTCCATCCATCTTGGAGAGACGGTCTTGGTCCAGAGCAAGCTCCCTCTTTTGGTTAGTTGCAACTTGGTGAAGCTGCTTGCACTTGGCCGATTCGGCTTCCAGCTGCTTACGAGCTTGCTCCGACTGGCGCTCGAGAGCACGAACTCCTCTCTCTAACTGTAGAACCGTGTCCTCGAGCTCGTGATACTTGCTTTGGGACGAGGCGAGCTGTCGTTCCAAGGACTAAAAGCAGCCCGAGTTAGACATGCGGAGATATTTAGTCAAAGGGCAAGGTACTCTACCTCTTTGGCTTTTGCGGCCTCCGCTAGTTGTGAGTCCGAGTCGATCTGCTTCGCATGAAGTGCCTGTAGCTCCGATTCCAATGCCCTCTTCGACTTCTCCATAGCTGCCGCCACCGCCTCAGCCTTCGTGGATCGCTCAGCGGCGGCCCTTTCGCGCTCAAGCAGCGATGAATGTGAACTCTCGACCTGGGAATACTGACGATTGACTCTATCGACCTCAAGCTTGAGCTTGCTTTCATTGTCGAGGGCAGTCTTCCGGAACGCGTTCATCTGACCCTGAAGGTCTGTGACCTGGTGTCGCAGCTCAGAGAGCTCGTCGTCTTTGCTCTTCTCCACTTCACGACGGCGCGTCTCCTCCGTGGTCTTCGTTCTCATCATCGCACGGAGCTCGTCAAGCTCTTCCTGCAACTTGGTCTTGGCAGCCATGGTGCGATCCGCATCCGCCCTGTAGGCATCCAACTCGGCATTTTGCTTTTCGGTCAAAGCACGGACTTCGACGATGTCCTTTTGTAACTGGGTACGTTCTCGCTTCGATGCAACGACTTCGGAGGCGAGACGAACGATTTCGTCCTCTTTTTTCTGGAGCATTGTGGAATAATCGTTGGCAGTGCGGGTCAGCTCGGCTAGTTGCTCCTTAGCTTGTTGCGAACCCTTCTCCAGCTGGTCAACTTTGGCGTTCAGAAGTTCCCTGAGAGTCAAGTGAGTTAGAATACGTGAGCGCCACATCCTCCGATACTCACGTCGTCCGCGACTCTGTGCCCAACTTCGACTGGAGTTCGTTTACATATGCCTCGGAACGGTCTTTGAGACGGACAAAATCTTCGTCGCGCTGGGAAACCAGAGTGGTGAAGTCCTCGTTCAATTTTTGTAGTTCGTTTCGTTCGTCTTGGAGCTGCCCCATGCTGGCCTCCATCGTGCAAACAAGGTCCGCAAACTCCACCTCTCTTTTCCTCCACTCATTCTGCTCGTTCTCAAGCCGCACAAGATGCTCGGCAGCTTGATCGAATGCCTGCTTGAGATTCTCATGCTTCTCCTCGGTCTCCTTTTGTCGAAGTAGTGCCCGGTCCAGTTGCGAATCGAGAACATCAAGGTCAGTGTGTAGGGCAACAATCTCTTCTTCCAGCTCGCACTCCCGCTGCTTACTCCGCTCGAGTAAAGAGTCTTTGTCAAGCGCAAGGGCCCGCTCTGCCTCGAGTTCCTTGACGATCTTCCCCTTCTCCGCCTCCAATGACATCTTCATGTTTTCCAAGCTCTCTTTCTCTCGCTGATCCCTCTCTGCCCGCTCCTTGATGAATTGTAGCTCTGCGTCTTTTCGCCGCAGTTCTTCGTCGTTGCGTGTAGCAGCTAGCAGAGGTCGAACCTATGATTGCGTCGACGTCGGATAGGAAAGCTTGAACAGAGAATCTTCTTACCTTTGTATAAAGCTGCCACCATGGCCAGTCCCTAAGTTCGCCATACAGTCGAGCATTGCGTTGAATAGTCCGAATAGCGATGGCGCGATTAAGAATTTTCTTCATCTGTCGTCGAGCCGAGAACTTTCGCGCCACAGCCTGCAACCTCGAGAAAACGTCGTACAGCAGTGCATCTCTGCGCTCCTCGAGTTCGGCAAGCACGCCCGCTTTGAAGAAAATCTTTGACGTGCCGACCCGATAATGCTCTTTGTCGAGTTCTAGAGCTTCCACCATGCGGAGACAGGCCTTCCGACCATCCATGTACCCGCGCGGGATAATTCCCGGAGTCATGATCTCATAACGTTGTCGGAACTCGACAAAGGGAAGTCGATTGGGGTAACCCAGCCTAGCGATCCGGATGCCTTCTAGAACACCATTGCAACGCAACTGATCGAGGACAAGAGGCACGTCAACACGCCCTGGCTTCTTGTGGATATTGGGGACTATACACCGAACAAAATGTGGCTGAGTGGCGTGCAGTTGGGTCATTAGCAACGCTAACTGTTCTTTGTGCCTTTGAGCCACGGTGCGGAAAGCGCCCTTCTTGACGCCGCGCTTCTTCCCCAAGGAGAAGCTGATATTCGAAGAAGGCAGATCAGAGAGTAAGCCTACATAATCTTGGAAAAGGGCCGAAACATAGGGTTGCATAGATGCGGCAAGAACTCGCGTGAGGTTGTCGTTTAGTGGGTCCTTGTTCTTCTCCAACCAGCCGCCGGTGCGGTACTCGACCTTCCCCGCATAATGCGTGATGATGAAACCTTGCTCAAACTTGGGGAGACTATACTTTGTACGACCAGGGTGCGGTTGTTCTCCGGGAGCTAAATCTCCACTCCACAAAGAGTGTACTTTCTCTGTGAAAGTGAGATCCGTGGCCTTGGGCATGATGCACTCCTCGTCCAAACAGCTGAGGATGCCAATGACGTTGCCGCCTCCTTCGATAAGGTCGATTGTCGGTTGCAAGTCAAGCTTGAAGTTCACGTAGTCCCACTCGATGCCCTCACGAGAATATTCTTCTTGCTCGAGAACGAACATGTGATGGTTGAAGAATTGTTGGAGCTTCTCGTTTGTGAAGTTAATGAGGAGTTGCTCGTATGTGTTGACCTCGAAGATTTCGAAGCCTGCGATATCCAGTACACCGATGAACGTTGACTTGGGGGTTGGTCGATCGAGGGCGCGATTGATGCGGTCAACCAGTGCACCAAACGACTTTTCGTACAGTGTCTTTGAAAGAGCGGCGAGCTCGTCCAAAGCCTGCTGACCGGTCCGTGCCTGAGCTACCCATTCCCTTCCGGCAAGCACTCTGGGACGCAGGACAGCTTTCGTGAATTCCGCTAGGGGAATCCCCAAGAGGTGACAGACACGCTCGGCCTGAGAGGAATTAACCATAACGGCGTCATCCGCGCGCGTGGAGGTGATGGCAATGTTGCCGATATGGAGAACCGCTGCTACGATCCGAAACAGATCATATTGTTCAGCTTGAGAGAAACCAACAACTTCAAAGGCGTTCTGGGGATTTGGTTAACAAACAATTTTCTGCGCGCCAGCAAGGTCGGCTTACAGCAAGGGCATCCCAATCGTCCCGATCATTTACACCATCGATCTCCCTCCTGCTCCGGTTCAAGAACTCATAATCCTCAATAATTCCATCTAGCAACAGTGATTCTAGAAACCAATCAATGATGCGAAGGTAATAAGTATCAACCTGCATACCCTTTAGAGAGCCACTGGTGGACATCAACTGGTAGAACACATGGAAATTTCGTTCCGCAGGACTCCGCACAACCACTCGACTCTTCTCCAGCAAATACCAGTCGATGTTGGCCCCCGAGATACTTCCATCAGGAGCGAAGCTAATCTGGATGAATTTACCGAAACGGCTCGAGTTGTTGTTACGTTGAGTTTGTGCATTCCCGAAGGCCTCAAGGATAGGGTTGGCTTGAATAATTTGTCGTTCCAACAGACCAAGTCGTTCTTTTGCAGTCATGGTATTCCCAGGTCCAGTGGTTGATATACTCTTAGCTCTGCTTCTAGGCAACCCGATTGATGGTATCGCTGCGTACGATGCAGACATGGATGGTGTTTGTCCGTGCGATGAGTTGGGAAGGTGGGCATCAGTTGCTATGGCGGAAAGGTATTGAATAACTTTCTTCGTGCTTTCTGTCTTGCCAGCTCCTGACTCGCCGCTATACAAATAACTCATCAGTTAGGATGTCGTAGTTAACGGCACGAGTTTGACAAACGTGATGAGGATGCTTTGATTCTCGCGTTCTTCCTGCATGTTTATCCATGCGCGTTCCGTAACGGCAAATATATGGGGCGGGTTTTCGTCTCTTCGTTTGTTGCGGTATTGTTGAATGATGGCATCGGTATACAGTGGCAAGTTCTGGTAGGGATTAATGGCGACTAAGAATAAACCAGAATATGTCTGTAAGGTGAGCGTTAGTTCATGACTGATAAGACGGACACGCCGCCGACGTCCATGAGCATGGTTGTACATCCCCAGGCATGCACGGCTCGAAATTAAGAGGGAGACTCACGTAGATTGCACCAGATCCATACCTGAGACGGAGATTGTGAACGACGCTAGCTTCGTTCAGAAACGTGAGATCCGCAATGTCATCTACACGGTCGAATTTGGGGGGATTCATCTTGGATAACGCATAGAGTGGGACGTGGCGTATCTGAGCAACGCATAAGGAGATGTGGCACGGTAAATGTGAGGATGTCTACCTCTCCACCAGAAGACATGACGATTTCGGCGGTCTCTTGGTCCTCTTGATGGACCCAGCCAGCAAGGTAGCCCTCCTTTTCGTCCGGTACCCATACCCATTTCTTCTCGTTGAATTCAGCTTGGAGGGCGGCGGCACGGGCAGCTTCAGCACTTTGAGAACTGCGTGATCCATTCATGTTTGATATCGCCGTCTGCAGTCCGGAAACGCGTGTTTGAGATCACGAGCCAGAGTGAAACCGACTGCCACCTGATTATTGGATACGGGTATGATCAACAATCGTTGTATTGGGTATCGGCGTTAGAAAACGTAGATGAGGAGTCGTGGTCGCGAGTCGATAGGTCGAGGACCGATGCAAACGTCGACGAAGTATCAGTAGTAGAGAATCAAAAACCAAGGGTAGTGGTATCAGTACGTTGAGCCCAAACCAACTGCCTTTCCCAATATCTCCCGTTATAGCAATTCGAACTTTGTCACCTCACGCGACGTCAGAAGCGCTTGCTGCTGCTACCAGGCTCAGTTCAATCTGTTACCGTCAAGGATATATCGAGTCCCTTAGTATCAATTTCTCGAACGGCATGAAGGTTTGGATTTGACCCAACTCAATAGCTCAACATCTTGAGCTCTGAGCTGAAGTTCACCAGAAACGCCCACAGCACTGCTTACTCCAAATCAATCTGCTGCATTGTCATCCTCGGCCTGGAGAATGTAGGACCCAGCAGAATGGTCACAGCTATCGCAGAGGTTCACCACAAAGCCCATGTGCAGACTGTCAATGCCGACAATGATGACACTGGAGCCCCCACTGATGCAAGGTTCAATTCATTGAATCGGCCTGTTCATTCACTGTCTAGTGTGTAATCGCGGCGCCATATTACACCCGACGAAAGTGGAGACGAATGAAACACATATCACAGCGAACTCGGGCATTTCTTGCCGAGATTTCCACATTGGGCGTAAAGACGGACATATCCTAACATGCTAAACAACATTCCAGGCGATTGTCCTTTATGAATTGCAAGGCACCCAGATGCCCTGCAATTTCGAACATGAACTTCACTTCAGAGAAATCACCACTGGCGCTCCGCTCGCAACTTTTTGAACAAGTTGGTCCCTCGCCTCCGCGGTTCGCCAAGCTGTCATTCCTCTTCTGGTGCACTCCGACGGAAACGGGTGTAAAGGCGGCGACTCGTCTCAGGAAGAGTGAAAACGATCGAGCCTAGCCGACATGACTCTATCCGTGTCCACTGGTGAAAATTAGGTTGAGGAGAGCGCAAGGTGCCACATAGCATATAGGGCGTTCAGTCAACCAGATGGGCACCAGGAGGAACTTTGAGCTCTTCTGCCTCTCTACGCTTATGCAAAATTTTGTGGGGTATTGAATGGAGACAGGATTGTGGGGGCGACATTACGCGAAAACCAATGCGTTATACACGCAATCCGGGGCGGCCGGCGGCAACGGCAAACAGAAATCAAGCGGCCCACGAGTTTTATCATAACTTTATGGCCGGGGGATCCGAACGTCCGCGGTAGCCCTGAGTTGCTTTTGTTCTTTGGTATGACGTTATACATCGTTGTATTTTCAATCGTCGCCGATCAGTGTCTTGTAGATGCCCGTCGGAAGGGAGCCTGATCATCCAGTCATCTTCAAAAGTCCGACGTGGGTTTGATATCGATCACTCGCGAGATATTAAATCACTACCATCTTCATCAGAACCTTAGATGGTGGCTGTATTTCTTCTAGATTTCCCAGACCGCACCTCGGACGCGGTGCTACAGCAATATGTCTGGCTCAGTCTTCAGTGTCTCGGACCAGCAGAGCGTTCTGAAATGTAACGCATCACTTGACATCCTCGGGCCCCGACCACAGGTGAGTGGATTCACGCTGCTGTCCTCACATTGGTCGGTGACCCTGATTCACAGCACTCGGTGTTCATTCGCCGATTATCCGTGCTCGCGACCCTCAGGGACTTGCGATCGCGTTGTCAGCGGCCAGGGTTACGAGCAAGCCAGTACCTCAGCGCCTTTCAACAGTAGCGAACTTCTTCAGGCGGCGCCAAAAGAAGGCGGCAACCCCGGAACAACACGAACCAAGCGTTATGTACATGCGCGGCAACAGCCATAATCAACGCGTGCAAAACACGTTTTTATAGGGTGGACCCTCAATCAAAAACAAGCTCAATCAGTTCGCTCTTGTCCATGATAAGAACACCCTAACCTCGCGTCTGCCGAGGGCTTCCCCCCATCAGTCGTATCGCTTCCTCAGTCGTGTACCCCCCTTCCCTTTGATCATGAATGACCCTTTCTCTCAGTGGATCGTCGTCCCGGACGATCGCCCGGTTCTCCCTCCTGTCGACGAAGACATATGTGGCTTGAAGGACTTGTGGGTCATCAATTCACATCAACCCGTCCGTGGTCTCACATCAGCTTTAGTTCCAGCCTAGGATTCGCGTCAGTTTCCCACATCGATCAAGGATACAACCAACCGAGCAGTGGCTTGTTGCTCGGTCCAGACCTATGCAACAATATATATCCAGGTGCCGACGCGTTCGACGCGATCACCTTATCTTACGGAACCCCGGATGCCCTGCAAAACGCGTTCCTCGAGATGTCTGATGTGAGAATGGTTACGCTCGCGATCCATGTAGACGCTAAAAATAAGTGCTAGCCCTCACCCTCACACTTTCCCTACGCGACCTTGTTCCCTCCGGCGCTATCTCCGGATTCCTCTCCAGCTAGCGTCGCGTCATCCACCCCTTGGCTTAGGACCCCCGATATTGATCCGTCACTAGCTACCGTTGCCAATTTCACGCCAGTGGATACTCCGTGGGAGATCGCTGAGCAAAGGCAAGAATCGTGTCCAACGATTCAGTTTGTGGACCAGTCAGGCAACAGTCTTGAAGATGTCCCCTCCCAAGTTCAATATGTGATGCCCGAGGATATCGCCTGTACACCTCAACTCATTTCCGACGCGTCCCTTCCACGGGCTCCGTATGCAAGCCTGGGACTGATGACACCAACGTCCCTCTCCAATACACCGATGTTGGTGATATCTCCGCCTTGCGCATCAGCACCCCCATCTGAGGCTATGCCACTTCGATCAGCAGTTCATTGCACATCGTCCCCCACGTCACTACATGCTCTGTTTGCATTTTCGAAGGCGACTCCCCAAGAAGCCCCACGACCTGGATATTCTCCGTCTGCAGCATTGTCTCCGCTGAGCACGCTCAGCTTTTTTTCACGATCGCCGAGCGCGTCCCCCAATCCCTCGCCTCTCATCAGCAACTCTTCCCTATCGCCAGCAATTTCCCCCGTGCCGCTTTCCAGCAGGGATGAAGGAGTCCAATTGACTGACCCCGTTTCACCCACGTTTACTAGACCGACTTCTGCCAGGTTGCGGAGGAAACGCAGTGCTGGGACTCTTGATAACGAGGCTCCCCCCTGGAAGATGCCAAGACGCTCGAAAGCCAAGAATGTCGACGAAGAAGAGTGGAGCCCTGGGCATGGGCGAGTCACGCGTTCGAGAGCATCCTCGCAATCCACCATGCAGACAACGGACAGTCCACCAGATGAGAACCCAAGTCAAGGTTCGGAGGGGCATTCTGACGCCACACAGACGAATTGCGACATTTGTGGACAGGCGTTTACGCGCACGTCGGACTACATCCGTCATATGGAAAACTCGGCAAGCCATCCGGAGACACGCAAAGTGTGGCCCTGCCCCATGTGTGACCGGGTGTTGGGACGGAAGGATGCGCTCGTGCGGCACATCCGAACGATACACCATGAGCCGCCGGTTTTCATTCCAGAAGGTATCCCTGGGAACCGGCTTCCCGAAGGAAAGAAGGAGCGGCTCGTGCAGCGGATGGGACAGAGGAAGATGCCGTCAAGGTTGCTGAGGAAGGATGGGCGTCGGTAGTACCGTTGATGATGGATTCGATTTGATTCTGTATCCTTTTACGTTTCTTCATATACTCGAAATTGTATCCTGGTATCTCGTTTCCACTGCACCTTTTACCTTGTCGCATGTATCACCAGGAGATATAGAATTCATCTCGTACTTCGTTGTAGTCCTCCGTATATACATAGAGCGTGGTATTACTCAGATCATATGACGTAATCATTTGGCGAGATGACGCGTGGCATGCTTGTCTCTCACACATCATGGATGATGCTGCCGCACATTCACTCCCACCAAATGATACGCAAGAGAATAGCACGCACCTCTGGATACCGACGCCCGAGGTGACGGTATCGACGAGTGATCCAAGGCCTTCATCGTCTCGTGTTCCCCAGCTGGTGAAGGAGCGGCTCTACGTGGGGAACCTCAGTTCAACGGTGGACGAGTGAGCCAAACGACATAAATGTCGATCGTACCCTCGATCTGAATATCTCAAGATATACCTTGCTTCAGGTGTTTACAAAGTTTGGGAAGATCGCCAAGTTGGATTTCCTGTTCCACAAAACTGGGCTGAACAAGGGGAGGCCGCGAGGATATGCGTTCGTCGAGTTTACCAACGAAGCGGTAAGTGGTCATACCCCTTCGGTTGTGGTAGCAGGCTTTTTGACGTTGTATCCTCCGTTATCACGAACGTGCGTTGGACGGCGGTGCTGGCTGGGATAACATGACCGAAGGCTTTATCCGGGAAGACGTAGGCTGACTGGTTTTGGTTGGACATCTAGGACGCAGCAAAGGCGCTACAAGCTGCCAACGGAAAGCTTTTGCGTGGTCGTAAGTTGGTGGTGACGCTGGCACAGCAAGCGCCGAGTCACGATTCGAGCACGTCATATGCCAGCAGAGGGAAGAGGACAGATGCGACCCCGACCGCGCTAAGTTTAGCGAAAAGTAGTGGGATTGCACGTCCCGAAGCGTGAGTGGACGAACTCGTGGCAGGTTTATTTTCGGGCCGACTCACGGTTGACAATTAGGAAGACGTCGAGCAAGATTGCCATGATGGAGGCCAAGCTGAGGCAGATGGCGAATTCATCCCCCTTTTCAGACAGACCGGCGCTCCCCAATAGACCGGGGGGGCCACACAGGGGTTCGTCGGAGGGCACGCATTCTCACAGGGCGAGGACGCGGTCAAGCTCTGGCAAGGCTGCGAGTGGTGGGGAGGTTGGGCAAGGACGGATGGCCGCACTACCCTCGATAAGGGATGCGGAGTCCTCGGACGTGATGAGAATATCGCCTTCGAGTAAACAGCGGAGTCTACCTGGCGTAAAGATTCTGAAAGGAGGATCAAATAAAGGGACGTCTGGAGTCACGCCATCTGAATGAACGGTTGGCCATGCGTCGTATTCCCGGATCTGTCAGCGTCTTTACCAATCTCTCTGGTAGTAGCACTGTCTAAATAGCACGTTCGAGTCGACCGTGTAGCTTCATTTTGGAGACGAGGAGGGAGCGTTCGCGGGAGTGAATCTGGGCCCACGAACGGGGCGCCGACACGTGTCGTGGAAACGGTCGATTAGTGAGCCGAGGACCCCTTTTCGCAGGTCTCTAATCTGTGCAAGACGATTGGCTCGCTGGCTTGGTGGGTTCTCATACCATCTCCTGTGTGAGACAGTCTGAGTTCGAATCGAGAGCCATCCTCCCATCCACCTGACTTGTTGAATCATCGTCAGCGGCACTTGAAATGATTGCGCAGCCCCTCTTATATAGTCCTCTTCACTCGCTCCCATCTTCCTCCATTCCCTATCTCTAACATGCCTTCTGCACAGATCTTCAACGGTAAAGACGGTGCCGTCTACACCACCTCAAACGGCGCACCCGTCGCAGAGCCATACGCAGCTCAGCGCGTCGGCACCTTTGGGCCCCTCCTGCTCCAAGGTCAGTATTGGTTCCGCACGCTGCATGTCCCATCCTCCGTCTGATCGCGTAATCTCTAGACTTCCACCACATCGATCTCCTCGCCCACTTTGATCGTGAGCGTATCCCCGAGCGTGTCGTACGTCAACCGCTTGGATCGGCCCGTCTTTCCTTGCCCCTCACCCCGATGACGCTAGGTTCACGCCAAGGGTGCTGGTGCACACGGTTACTTTGAGTTGACCCACAGCCTCGACGATATCACCTCCTCCAAACTCTTCACTGAGGTCGGAAAGAAGCATCGCTCCACCATCCGATTCTCTACCGTCGGTGGTGAATCCGGGTCTGCGGACACCGCTCGTGATCCTCGTGGCTTTGCCGTCAAAATCAGATCTGAAGAGGGCAACCTTGATTTCGTGTTCAACAACACGCCCGTCTTCTTCATCAGAGATCCCGCCAAGTTCCCTCACTTCATCCACACCCAGAAGCGTGATCCTCAAACTCACTTGAAAGATGCGGACATGTTCTGGGTACGATTCCTCGTCTCTTCCCGTCCTTGTGCTGTTCACTTAGCCACACTACAGGACTACTTGACACAAAACCCAGAGTCTGCTCATCAGATCACCATCCTCTTCAGTGATCGTGGCACACCTGATGGTTACCATCAGATGCATGGTTACTCTGGTCACACCTACAAGTTCGTCAAGGACGACGGCAGCTGGGTCTACACTCAGATTCACTTCAGGGCTGACGGTGGTTTCAAGGTTGGGATCTGACCCTATTGAGTGTGATTTCCCGTTCTCATTTGTATTAGACCCTCGATGGCCCCACTGCATCAAGACTCAGCGCTGAAAACCCAGACTACGGTATCCAAGCGCTCTTCGAAACTATTGAAGCAGGAAAATATCCCTCTTGGACGGTTTATGTCGTACGTAGTAGTACTCGCAATGAAGTGGGATCCCGACCGTGCTCATCTTCGTGTTTAGCAAACAATGACACCCGAACAAGCAGAAAAATTCCGCTACAATGTGCTGGATCTCACCAAAGTCTGGCCTCATGCAGAGTTCCCCTTGCGTCCCATCGGCAAGTTTGTGTTGAACGAAAACGTTCAAAACTACTTCGCCGAGGTTGAGCAGGTTGGCCCTTCATTTTTTTGATCGAGACGTTCGTCTAACAGAGAACCAACCAAGGCTGCTTTCTCTCCCTCTCACACCGTTCCCTACTTTGAGCCTTCGAGCGACCCCGTCTTGCAGTCTCGTCTCTTCTCCTACCCTGACACCCACCGCCACCGACTTGGTGTCAACTACTCTCAGATCCCTGTTAACCAACCCACAGTGCCAGTCGCAAACTTCCAACGCGACGGTCAGATGACCATCAACAACCAGGGTGCTCGCCCCAATTACCAGAGCACCATCCTCCCCTTGTCTTACCTCAGGAACAAGGGTTCTATCAACGGTGCTGCTCGCGATGCTGAGCGCGAGGCTAGACACGAGAGGTGGATCGGTGGTGCTTTCTGGGACCTTAGCGAAGTGACCGAATGTGCGTCATTGACTCCCTCGCGTAAACATGTGTGATTGAGCCTTTTTTTATCTACAGTGGACTTTGAGCAGCCACGCGCGCTCTACAACAAGGTCATGAACGACACAGATCGTCAACACCTTGTCAACAACATTGTCGACCATGTCCGCGGCGTGAAGAGCCCCGTAATCAAAGCCAAGATCAGTAAGTAGTTGTTGTCGCAAACCTAACTTCTGTTGGTCTGACCGCCGTCGATAGTCTCTTACTGGGCCTCCATCGATCAAGGGCTCTCAGATCGTATCGCAAGTGCCCTCGGTCTGCCGTCGGCTGGCCCCCTCCCTGGCATCAAGCCAGCTGCTGAGGCTCTCCGTTTCCGCACCCAGCAGGCTTGAAAGTGGTTTGTCGCACAAAAATGTACATGTATCTTGCGAGTGGAACGAAACCAAATGTACATACACCATGCTTTTTTTTATGAAGCAAAACTCTTGCGATGCACGAAAGGCGTCTGACTTGGAACGTTTGACCAAGGATACATGGCACCCTAAGTTGACGAAAATGACACGTATGATCTAGACAGACTCTAAAGATACAGCGAAGAACAGAAAATGACCGAGTTGGGTCGTTCGAGCATTTCCGATGCCTTTTGGAATTTTTCCTGCAGTTCCGAGTTTCCAATGACTTTGGCGGCCTGCGTCATCTGTCGCAATAGTTCACCCAATCGTCTAAATACGCGGATCAGGTTGCCTTCGAATTGGTCCGTCAACTGTGGGAGGGAGGGGTGAATTCAAACGTCAGCACCAGCACATGGGTTCATCTCGACGAAGAATTCGACCGCACCTTGCAAATGTCTGAAAAGGACGCCCCTCGGCACCACTGCACCACGGCGTCCATGAGCTCTACCTTGAACGATTGGACGTACTCGTCCTCGACGACCGGTAGCTTCGATTCTTGCGATACCTTGGCGATGCGCCGAGCGAGCTCCTGCATCACGCGTAACGGCGCTGCGAGTTCTTCCGAGAGTTTTGTCTGCTGTTCGCTCTGCGCACGCGTTCAGTCAGCCAACAAGCATATCGGGGCGATCAACGGTCGACCCACCTTTTCCGCGAACACGAAACAACTCAGTAGGCTGGCACACTGTTCCGGCAGCAACGTGTTGAAAACGCCGTTGAAGATCAGCTCGGTGAGCAAGAGCTCGTCGCCAGTGCTGATTTCGCATGCGACCCGACCTTTCATGTCGGCGATGTCGGACGTATTCGTGAAACCCAGACGTCGCAGCACGCGCTTTCGGCACTTGAGCTCGTCGAGTTGCAGCACGTCGTGCGTCGCAGAGATCCGCTTCTTCAACGCACGGATGCTTGTTTGCGCCGTCTGCTTTTCGGCATATAGCGTATATAGCTGTGGGAGGCGAGGATCTCGATGCAGAGGGTTCGAGAACATCTTTTTCTCCATGACGTCGATTTTCTGAAGTTTTTCAACAAAAAGAAAGTTAGGGTGAGCAACTAGAAACGAACACATGCCGATGACACTTTACTTTGACAAGGTTGAGAAATTTTTCGTCCTTGATCCCCATGTTCTGGACAGGATCGAGCAGTGTTATTCCGTCGGGGAACCTGCGCTGGACTTCCAACACACTCTTCCAGACGGTTTCTCGTGCTTGGTCTTGTCGCAAATCTTTTGGTAGGAATATTCGGATATGGCTTATTGCCTCGACGGTCGACAACAGCACTGGAACGACAAGCGGAGAGCCCTTGCGGCTCGGTGGACAAGGAACAACACCACCCGGTGTCGGAGTGATAATGTTCCTGTCTTTAGGAAGAGAGGCCCCTTCTTCACAGTTCAAAAGAACGTCGAGGATGTATTTTTCGTGTGGAGGAACTTCGTCGATCTGGAATTCTGACTTCGTCTAACACGCGCGGCTTGAGCAACGAATCGCGACGTACTGACGAGAATGCAGACTGACCTTTGATTTGACGCGTTTTTGAAAGTTGATGATTACTCCCCAGCCAAAGTCGGCATCTTTGTACTTGATTCGGACTAACCGGCCAGCCTGAAGGAAGGGTAGGCTGTACGTTGGGTGAGTGATGACCGCTCGGAAGTCCTCTCCCATTTGATCAAGTTGTTGGCGATAGTCGTAATATGCGGCCACAAGATGCTCGTCTGGGATATGTATCGAGTCACGACGCTTCTCTTCCGCCCTCAATTCTAGGTGATTAATGTGAGTAAAATGAACAACATATGGCATGCATACGACAAACCCTTTTCCAGTACCGGAATCCCTGCGTTACTTTGAAACTGGAAGAAACACCGTTCGAGCATGTACTCGGGACTGATTCCTTCGACTTTGAGAAGATTCAGAATCATATTGTACCCCAAATGGAAAGCAGAATCGAGTCGATCGGCCTCCCCCTTGATCATCGTCTTTGCAGAAGCGGGCTCAAGCTTCTCGTCGCACATCATGATGACGACACCACGATCATCCAAACCGCGACGGCCGGCGCGACCCGACATCTGGATGTATTCACCGGAGGAAAGGTCCCGGAATTCACGACCGTCAAATTTACGAGCCGCCGTGAACACCACAGTCTTTGCAGGCATGTTCAGACCGATGGAGAACGTTTCGGTAGCGAACAGCGCTTTAATAAGGCCCTCTTGGAATAAAATCTCGATGGCTTCCTTTAGGATCGGTAGGAGACCGCCATGATGGATGCCGATCCCACGCTTTAAAAGGGGAAGGAGATTCGATATCTGGGGTAGACTGCGATCGTCCGGAGAAAGGTTGTCGATTGCATTTTGAAATATACTCGCGACCAGTTCTTGTTCATCATTCGAATTGAATTCGAATTTCGACATGGTTAGAGCCAGAGCCTCACATTCTCGCTTGCTAAATGCAAAAACGATGACAGGGTTGTAGTTCTTCAGCATGATCATTTTGATGATCTTGGAGATGTCGGACGATCCTATGCGACAATAAGGAACTTGTGGATTGCAACAGAACGTAAAGTACCTTTCTTTTCACCACCCTTTTTAGTCTTCCCTTTGCGTCCCTTACCGCTATTGGGATCTGCTGGATCTTCACCCATCTTTTCCTGCAAGGTTCCCATTGCCTTGCTGAAGTTGTCCTCCTTGAATTCGCCCTTCTCATTGACTACTAGGTAGATGCCTTCACCACCTGCGGGAAAGAGGTAATGTTGGAGGGGTGTCGGCCGGAAGTCGGTGTACACGATGTGACATGGCTGTTCGTGGGACTTGCATATCCACTCTGCGAATTGCATGGCGTTGGGGATGGTAGCTGATAGAAATACGTATCGGACGGTGTGAGGGAGTAATATAATGGTTTCCTCCCATACTACACCACGTTCTTTGTCTCGCATATAGTGGATCTCGTCGAATATAACCCAGGCAACTTCGCGCATAATTTCGGATCCACGATACAACATGGAACGCAGAATCTGATTCGTTGATAAGTAGCGTGCTCTACGAGATGACGGAACACTCACCTCCGTCGTCATTACCAAGCACGTTGCTGATGGGTTGATGGTGACATCGCCGGTCATGAGACCCACATCACCAAACTCGGCGAGCATCTCTCGATACTTTTGGTTACTGAGTGCCTGCACGAAGACAAGTGTGTGGATACCTCAGTTTATGCGAAAAGACTTGAACCGACTTACTTTTATTGGACTCGTGTAAATGACGCGTTGTCGATTCTGGAGGCATTGCGCTATGGCGTATTCTGCCACCACCGTCTTACCAGCGCTGGTATGCGCAGAGACCAAGACGCTCTCGTTCCGTTGGATAGCGTGGACGGAAACTTGCTGGAATGGATCGAGGATGAATTTGTATTCTCGGGCGGGTTTTGAGGGGGGAATGTGTTTTGCGATGGGAACATAGTCGTACCCTGGAGGAATAGCGACTTGATGGCGGACCTGAGTAAAATAAGAACGGATGGAAATGTTTCGTGGCTTCACAAACCTGATGCCGAAGTTCCAGCCGTGAGCCTTCCTCCACGGGACCGGTCAAGCCACCGCTTGCAGCCATTTCGCGCTTCGCCTCTGTCTGAAACTCATCGACGACGACGGGGGTCGGGCTCGCAGCGCGAGAGCGCTTCATAGGTCTATCGGCGGCCTCACGCGGCGGGGGTGGCAGTCCGCCCAGGCCAGCACTGCCAGGGCTCGCTTTTCGCTTTTGGCCAGAGGTGGACACGAGAACAGGGGGGGACGTCGCAGTTTCATCGTCGCTGTCGTCTTCTGGCGGAGCATTGTTGAGGAAGGAAAAGAGGTCCTGCGACATGGCCGTGTCACAACTTGAAGCTCTAAGAGGGTGATTATGTAAATCCGAGTGCGAATTGGACCGTGATCTCAACTATGGCGAGGTTCGTTTAACAAGCCTGCTCAACTCTCCAGATTGGTCGCTGAATCAAGTAACAGTGAATGAGACCTTCGGGGGCTCGTACTTGGTGAAACTCGATCGGTGCTCGGATCCAGTGAATATGTAAACAATCACTGGGACTGCAAAGACCCCGACCGAGTGGCGACAATGGCTTGAGATCTGAGACAGTCTTGTCGATGTTGACCGAATTGACCCCGATTGTGAGATCTTGTTCAGGTCAACACCGCGTCGGCTTATAAGAAACACCCATTCGCAATGAGAAATATCTGTGCATTCGATGTCGTTCCCTCCTGCTCTCGCTTCTCTAATCGCCCTGTGGGGTGTAGTGACGATTTACGTTATAGGCAAACGCAGGTCGCGCACGCGTTATCCTCTCCCTCCCGGTCCGAAACCTTTTCCGTTGATCGGAAATTTGCTCGATC
This sequence comes from Fistulinella prunicolor, assembly GCA_038089875.1. Lineage (NCBI taxonomy): Eukaryota > Fungi > Basidiomycota > Agaricomycetes > Boletales > Boletaceae > Fistulinella > Fistulinella prunicolor. The sequence continues at coordinate 31,458 of JBBPLP010000128.1, forward strand.
TTCCCTTGAAAGACGAGGCCGCGACTTACAACGCGTGGGCCCACAAATATGGTTCGTCATTACTTCGTAGACCCTTCCTGTTTGATCCTCAGCTGCTGCAAGGTGATTTGGTGTATGCCAATGTCATTGGACACCGCTTGCTCTTCGTCAACTCCCCGCAGATCGCAAACGACCTCTTCGGGGAGCGATTTTCCAATTATTCTGATAGAAATGAGCTACCAATGATCAACGATCTGTGAGTTTCTTTCCGATCCATCATGGAGAGTATTAACGCGTTGTTCAGAATGGGTTGGGATTGGAGTTTCGGCCACATGCCATACGGTTTGTGTTTCGCCATTGCAGAGCGCACGGATCAGTGTTATTGATCTGATTGTACAGGGGAACGCTGGAGGAAACATCGCAAGATGTTTGAGCGCCAATTCCGGCCAGCCGTCGCTCCGACTTACTGGCCCCTTCAGCGAAAAGAGGCGCACACACTCCTCAGAAACATTTTGGACTCTCAGGAAAACCTCATCGAGCACCTCAGGCAGTAAGCCAGAAATTGTTCACTTTCCTGTACAAAGCTAACTGCCACGCAGTAACGCAGCCGCAGTGATTATGACTGTGATTTACGGAATCCAGATTTCACCCAAGGCAGATCGGTATATCGACATCGCCGAAAGGGCTTTGGAAGGAATGGCAAAGGCTGCAGCTCCAGGAGCGTTTCTTGTCGACGTCTTCCCTTGGTGTGAGTACGCTTTCGTACGGATGATGCCCAAGTAACCGCGATAAAACAGTGAAATACGTTCCGGATTGGGTCCCTGGGGCGGGATTTCAGAAGAAGGCCGCATACTGGAAGAAGTATGTGCTAGAAATGCGAGACGCTCCCTTTGCAGCTGTGCAGAAAGCATTGGTTAGCTCATATATATAGCCAGTCCAGTTTAGGTCAAGCTGACTATCGGAAGGTTGCTGGGACTGCATCTCCATGCTTCGTCACTCATCTCATGAGTGATTTGACAAATACCGAGGACGCGGAAGAACAAGTTGAAATAATCAGAGGGTGTGCTGGTCTTGCATATGCCGGTAAGATCGGATACCGTTGTCAGAGTTCTGACGTATTCATTGGAGCCCTTAGCTGGCGCAGAAAGTGTAAGGGAACGGTTCTGGATGCAAACTGAGTATACTGACTTCCTCTAGACCGTTTCCTCGTTGTCATCATTTTTCCTCGCCATGGTTCTTCACCCCGCCGTCCAAGCCAAGGCACAAGCGGAACTTGACTCCGTCATCGGGCCTGGACGTCTCCCTGACTACAACGATAGACCGTCTTTGCCATATATCGACGCCATCGTTAAAGAAGTGCTTCGCTGGAACCCCGTGGCTCCGCTCGGTGATTATTAATTTATCCGCCACCGATGGTGATGATCAACGGGATTCTGTAGGTCTTCCTCATATGGTCACCAAGGACGACGACTACAATGGATATTTCATACCCGCTGGAACGACGATTATCGGTAACACCTGGTCAGTTACTGACGCGCCTTGACCAAGCACTGGTCCCAGATGCTGATCCCAGCTTGATATAGGACCATCTTGCACGACGAGCGAAACTATTTCCAGCCACTGGGTTTCATACCCGAGAGATTCCTGAATCCCGATGGAACTGTAAACGAGCAAGTTCTCGACCCTGCAACGGCGGCGTTTGGTTACGGGCGACGGTAAGTCCGAATATATTATTGAACGCTTTATAGTTCTTGATGACCAGGTGCGTTGCATGCAGCATTTGTCCAGGCCGTTTCATGGCAGATGCGACCTTGTGGATCTCTATCGCATGCATCCTCACCGTTTTCAACATCCAGCCTGGAAAAGACGAGAATGGTGATCCGGTTGAAGTCAAGGCAAGCTTTGAGTCCGGAATGATATGGTAAGTGCATGCTCCAATGCTTCAATGGTTACTGTTCAATCGAATAAATCCAGTCATCCCAAACCCTTTTCTTATGCCATCTCTCCTCGCTCCGAAGCGGCAAAAGCACTCATCAAGGAGACCGCCATCCTCTAGTAACCATCCTCTCTGATCATTTCTACGGTACGGTAAGAAAATGTGCGCAGCCTACAATTATTTCTCCTGTACGGTTATTTTTTTAATGAGGCCTGTACCCAACCGTTCAATCTCGTCCAAAACGGACCGTCGATTGAGCAGCACGGTGTCTCTTTTGTCCTTTTCCTTTGACTTTTCTCCCTGTAACTTTGGTAAATTCGACGCGTATGCATACACCAAGGATCTCACTTGAGTGTTTGGCGTACTTGAGAATCCTCCTAGGGCTCTGAATGGACGGATTCCAGATGCGTTCGGGAGCCAAATCGCGCCAATGCGATCCCCGCCGTACATGTCATAAAAGAACTTGAGGGTGTCCGAGTATGTCGACTAGGTGAAACAATCAGATGCGCACAGAAACGGTTAGAGGAGGCGTATTGCGCACCTGCAAATCATCGAATAACATGCGAGCGGGATCAAACCCTGGGCGTGATGCCGCGTCGCTATCCGCGGCATGGCCCACACGGCCCTTCGACCATACCGACTCATCTGCGTCGATGTTCTGGTAGTACCTGGGTAATACGGCAGGATTAAGTTCGATAATAATATCGTAATCATCTGTCGCATGAGAGAAAAGCCGCTGCGGGACACGGTAAGCACGTCACTGAAGTAGCTTAACGTGACCCCCACCTTCACGTTACGTGAATCGGCGTCGGTTTCCTGTAGGATCTTGTAAGCTTCCTTCGCTAGCGCGCGTAGACGATGTGCAGCTATGGTATCTGGGCCACTTGAAGTCCACATTTTTCCACCTGGGTCCTGTGAAGTCGAAATGGTCCATACACCTTCCTTGGAGCTGACGGCTACAACGGAAGCTTCCGTTTCTGGGGCGTTATCCTCGTACAAAGGGACGGACAGTGAACTTTCGGGTTTCCATTCCTTTAAAAATTCGATTGCCAGTGCAAACCCACGTTCCTTGCTCCTCGGTATGCTGACAGCAGTGTCGGAAAATGCTACCCCTGTACCAATGAATGGGCGAGCGCATATCATTTCCACTGCCTCCTCCGATACATGAATCCCGAGGAGCCAGTGGGACGCAAGCCAGCGTTTTACTAAACGAACCGTCCCAGGGTATGCTATGTGGCGATGGGAAAGGGCAGCAATGGCGCGGTGATGCCTCGGGGCATGAACAAAGCGTCGTGTGTAAACATCCAAGGCTTGACGTGGTAGATGTTGGTCTTTGGAAGTCTGAGGATGAGGGTCGACGGGCGCTTTAATAGAGGATGTAAGCCCCTCAAGCAGAACCCCTTCTCGGTTATGCCATATTCGGGCAGAAAATGACCAACCCTCGGGGGTGAGTATCTCAAGCGAGGCGTGACCCTGGATATCAGAGCCGTACGGTCCGATATGCACAATTGCACGAAGACCGGGGTTAACCGTCATCAGAGCAGATGCAATAGTTTCGAAGAATGCTAATTTGATCTTTTGAATAGCACGGACGTCGTCTGGCCATTTCGAAGATTTTTCAAATTCGAGGACGATGGGAATTTGAGGAAGATATCGGAGCGGGGTTGGAAGTGCGAGAGAAGATGACAATGGGATGGGGAGGGGACTGAAGGCGCTTGTATGTCGAAGAAACTCGGACACAGGGCTAACATTCAAGAGGACAAGGGGAAGCTTCTCATCCAGAGATTTAAGATTCTTGACTATCCCATCAAAAGCAGTTAAGGCAGCTTTGAATCCTCCGATTGTGCCCGGATTTTGGTGAAGACTGGTCAACTGATCAGGGAGGCGAAGCTTCGCGTCAAATGCCGTTGCGATAGTCCGGACATCCGCAATAGGAATCCCGAAGTGAAGATGTAAGAGATGGCGGACAATGAACGACGGGACGTGTGCTCTCTCATCGGAAGTTTTCACCTCCCAGACGACACTTTCAACTATACGACCATCTTTAAATCGACGTAGTTCAGCTTTGTGACCCCACAGCTGACGGAACTCCTGGGCAGCTTCAGTTTCCCGTTCCTCGGCGGATGGACCGTGATCAACAAGCCTGAATGCGTCCTCCGGGCTGTAGATCAACCCAACATGGATAACAGATATCCGGGGGGGATTCGACAAATCGGAAATGTTGCGTACACTCGTTGATGGTCGAAAAATTGCGACAGCCCGCACGCGGTCTCCGAGGCCACGTCGGATGATCCTTGAAATTGCTGCAAGGAGAGCGTTGTCAGAACCTCCGTGCTCCACAAGTTCGAATGTCGGTCGGTATTTGGATATGTGTAAGAGATTAACTCTGCGTAGTGTCAAAGACTATGTTCATGACAGTTAATAATCAACTTGCCGTATGACCGCGTCGCAGCGTTTCGAAAGATGCGTTTGGTCTTTGAGGAAAACATCTGCGAACACGTCGTCTGTTCCAGTAGAGTTGTTGAGCTGTTCAAGCGTTCGTTGCGCATCGTACCGAAGCTGCAGTGAGAGTGTCATTGGGAGTTGGGTAGATGTCGTAACTAATTATACCATATCAAGCGAGGCCAAAGGAACATCGACCAGGTGGTTGATAGTAGAGGTCGCATCCACAAAGACGGCAGAATGGTTGGATGAATATTCCTCTGGTGAGAACTAGATAAACAGGATGAATTTCTGTTTCAAGGATCACGCGTTTATTTACCTTGTGACCATTGGTAGATTTCACGAATGCAGGTGCATTCTCAAATTCTTGTTTGGCTAAAACACCTCATGAAGATGGATAGAGGATAGAGGAACAATAGTCTTACCCAGAAAGTCCAGGGATGCTCGGAAGAGCTGGTATGAACTCAAGCCCTTTCCGACAGACCTTCCTCTTCCGGTCTTCCTTTTTCCAAGAAAAGAGACAGGCTCCTCCCCATCAAGAAGGAAACCCAATACGGAGGCCCACCACGATCCCTTTCCTTCAAATCCGTGAATACAGAAAGCACCTTCGCCGTATCCTCTCTGGTTTGCCCACACTCGGAGCAATGTGTAGGCGTCTCCAAATGCTGGACTAGATTGTGTGAATGAATTGGTCGACAACAACGAAAGTTTTGGAAAGGTGGAAAGAAGGATGGCCGTGTTGTAGATAGGAGTGGGCGGATTCGATACAGAAAAAGGAACCTCCGAAGCTGGCTGCACACGGATATTGGAATGAGAAGGGGAAAGACGTTGGAGTGGTATGGGATGAGATGAAGGAAGCACAGGGATGATGCGAACTTCAGCATGGCTATTCGAGAAGTCGTGTAAGGACCCTGAACTTCATCAGTATGCTGCAGCACAATGAATCATAATACTTACCTTTTCGTGGACGAACGACGAGAACCATCAGTCGTGGATCGTTGAGCGCTGCTCCGTAGGATATATCGGCCTGGAAAGCGGTTGATATCGATTTCGCAACTACAGCCAGGTAATAAGAACGCTTGTGAAAGTATCGAGCATTTAGGTAATCTTTCTCTTGAAACAGAGACTGCAAGACAGTTGAGTTAACCTATATGAGAATAAATCCGGGGATGAAACATACAGAAGGCATCTCAATGGATAAGTCAACCCCGAAATACTTGCCATCCTTCTTTTTCACGCTGATCTTGTTCGCCCAGCTACCCACCACATGGATGTCTGATGGTGGTTCGAATGCTACTGTCCATTTCACTTCTTGCGTAGGATATGGCAGCGCAAACGGTACTGCAACGCCATCTTTCGACAAAGCACGCGCAGCGACGAGAGGATTTTGCGGCCGAATAGAAGGAAGTGATAGAAGATGCGAACGTAGAGTGAGGAGAAACTGGTTCAGATGTGCCTTCCTTGATTCCTTAGGTCTCACGTTGGGGAGCAGAGCGTCAATCTGAACAGGTGTTCAGGGAGCAGGAACATGCAATGAAGATATATCATGCACACCTGGAGTTTGAATGAACTCGACTGGTACAGATCTGCTGTATCCTGCAGCGCTCGGAGTTCTTCCCCCGTTGGGAGCTTATGTTTCTGTGCACGGGTCAGTAAAAGTTAGCGCAGAATTGTCTGTAAAACAAGGACCTTCGTGATCCCAGCATTTACTTCTGCCTTTCCTTCAACTGGCTGACCTTCGCGCTTGCGCTTCAAGTCGGACACCATTTGAATCGAAAACCTAAGCGGCCGAGAGCAGTAAGGGATATTAATTGTCGACACCCCTCTCAATGGGGGTGTCCTTTCCAATACACACTATTTCTAATCATCAATGACGATCACCTCTCCAGACTGCAAACGTGAACTCGAATGCCCAGATGGAACTCTGCGTCTGCTACGTATCCGTTCTTCCTCTGCCAGATCAACGTCTATGATCTCTAACTCTCTTCGTCGTTTCCTCCCAGACTGACGTGACGCCGTGGAGGCTTGGGCTGATACTTCCTCACACAGATCGTTTATCAAAATGGGTTCAGACTGCCGGCTAGATGACGCTGTTCGTGTGATTGATCCCTTTTCTTTTCCCTTTGTTCTCTTGCTACTCGATCCGGGAACCAATGTCGAGGTCGATGTCAACTGGGGTGGTGGTGATGGTGGACGAGCGTACAACTCCGTCCAACGTCTTGCGGTTCGGTCATATTGAGCTCGATTGCGCATATACTCGGTCGCAATGGAGGGAACTAGTCACAAATAAATGCATGGCCATCAGTGGTTATACAAAGAATGTGATGCTATCAAGTCTCACCTAACGGGTCATCTGGGAAAATAATGAAATGAAAACACAGCTAATGGAGAATGAGGGAAATAAACACACGTGGATTGGGGTCAGTGAGGAGGGATGAAAGGGAGAGCATGACCTTGAAGAGGGATAGCGCGGGAGACCAGTTCTGTTTGAGAATGTCAATACATATACCACCTTTGTCAGAGATGTTCATGTGGTATATCCTATCACAAGGATTGGCATGGATGTGATTACTTGATAAAAAATTACTTGCCTTGTGGCAAAGGTAACCTTGGGCGCTGAAAACCTGGGGACGAGGTAAGCGCATGAAGCCGCGTGACCGTGATTGACAAGTTGAGACATACGGATAGTCATGGGCAAGCTGGATGTCCACATTAAATACGCCGCCTTCGTATGGACTACCTTGAGGGCCTGGTATGGTGGCTTTCCAACGGAAGAGACTGTCCTGGGTGGGTGCGAGGGTGATGGCCCCGAGGTCCTCCTTCTCAGTGTCAGCCACTTCACGAAGAATGCGCTTCATAGTCATCTGGAAGACGGTCAGACACATCACAGAACACTTCCTGAGACATACCGGAGAAGACAACGGGGATGGCATGGTTGGTCGTTAGAATCGGTTGAGAGTCGTGCCAGTGGCTTGCCCTGCACTGTGCAGGTTGTAAGTTAGTCACGTGCAACTTGGTAGAGTCATGCCCAATCTGCTGGTCTGCCCTCACATACTTATTACTCTTACCGCCACCACGACACGAACGTAACTATGGTCACTCGAATACCTGCAGCTGCGTAATCGACGGTACAAATTATATGCTCGATGTTTGGCGAATCCGACTCAGAGAGCCCACGAGCACCCAGCCCATGGGACTCGCTCACCACCTCACCTTCTTCATCTCCCAAGCATGATGGAACCCCGAAACTTGTTCCTGAAGTAGAGGAGGTCAGACTAATGCTTCTTGAGTTCTTACACATCTCATGAACTTGACCGTGATCTCAGGGGAATGTTGAATACAAGCTGCAACTCCTGTCTCCATCCCCAGATCGTTTCGTCCGCCTCGTTACACAACTCAAATGGCGTCTCCTAGAGGGCGGTGGTCAGGCATACTACGAGCTCGGTGTCGCTGATTCAGGCACCCTCGTCGGCCTTGCTCGTCAACAGCTAGAGGAGTCGTTGGAAACACTCGAAATGATGGCCAGTGAAATCGGTGCTTCCGTGATTGTGGTAAAGGAAATTGAGGTACACCCAGAGCTTTCGAGTCTCGCGGAATCTCAGCCTGAGAGGTGGAACGGTAAAAGGAGCACAAGAAGGAAGGATTTATTAAGACGAGATGCTTCTCTCGCCACGTCTGCAACCGACTCTGAAATCGAGCCATCGCATCTTACCGACGTAGAAGACACCATCGGCCACTCCCTAGCCACTTCTCCAACATCACCCACAGCACAAATCAGTCTCTCCCAGTTCAGATCCTCGCACACCCCTTTCCCCATCGATCCGGCTCTCGCAATATTCACTGTGGACCTGGGAGGGAACGTCGTGGACTACGCTGACGACGAGGGTTCGGACGGTGGTGTTCCGGCGGACTGCGTCAGTCTACAAATTATCTCCGTGTACAAACCTCGCCCAATGAGGAAACGCGCAATGTACACTATGGCCCCTCCGTCGACCCACTGTGATCATACGAGGAAATTCAAGAATGGTTATCTACCATCCAAATCCATTAATACAGTATGTCCTACTAGAGACTCAGTAGCGCAGCGCCCCTTTGAAACTCATCACCAGCCAAAGGGAGCTAAAGCACAGTGCCACAGAAGCAAACAAGACAAGCAGCGAGAACTGAAACTCAGTGCCCTGCCAACTCATGTTTCCGCCTTCCATTCCATCGGCTCGCCGATTGAATCTGCTAATCCGCTCGTCGTTGCTTCGCACCCCGCAGACGAAACCAAATTTGTTGCCCCCGAACCTGCCCATACCGTCGTGGAATCTCCGACCGATGACGTATCGGAAACAACCATGGTCGCATCCAAAGAGCCACGACTTATTGTAGAGGCAATGGTTGTGAGGAAGCTGTTGTTAGATGAGGCATTTTTAGACTTCGAGGGGTTTTCGCTCCAAGGCATTACAAGTCACATAATCTAGCGATGTCATGTATGCTACCCTGAATCCTGGTATAAGAAATATGCTCATATTTAACACTGTGAATGAGTGGACGCACCAAGAGTAATGCCCCTCTAGCAAATGGATTCCCAAACTTTTCTCGCTGTATCTTCCATCACCCTTCTCCATACCGCCCCTCCAGAACCGTCCACCTCTAGCTGTTGGGAACTTGCTGTGAGTGCGTATGGGACACCTCTGTCCCCGCCTGTGCTAACCCCTTTCACAAGTGGAAACTCGCCAAGAATGGGAACTTCAAGTGCGGAAGCGACGGAACGGAAGGCATGGGGAGAGCCGAAGAGTTGATGTGGAGTCGTGCAAGAGGGGCAGATAAAGTATGATTGATTGAGAATGGTCCCAGTTATCTAATTCGACATGTCATTAGCTCTATTCAGTGTATGAAGTATAAAGCCGGAATGGACATACGGGCACTGAGATTTTACGAAACATGGAGATCCCGCGCCGCACATCTGCGAGAGCAACGTCTTGTGGCGTTGATACAATTACGGCTCCTGTTTTATTGCCAAATGTGAGGAGAAAGAAAAGCCAGCGAATGAGATATACGGCACACCATCCACGATAACCAGTTGTCCGAGTGTCAAGGGAACATCGCCCGTTCCTGGTGGCATGTCGACGACCAGGACATCCAAACCAGGACCATGGCCGGACTCTCGCCAGTCGACGTCAAAAAGCAATTGCTGTACTGCTTTCTGAACCATTAAACCTCTCCATACGACAGCGGCATCCTCTCTTAGCTTGCTCTCCGTCGATTTTGGAAGTAGGTAACCCATAGACATGGTTGGCACTCCATGGTTCATAACAGGCATCATTGTGCCACCTTTTTGATGCAGAGTAGTGTGCGGAAAGAAAGGAACAATGTGAGAAGAGCCTACCAGATGTCAAGGCAGGTTCATCCGAATGTTGAAGACCCATCAACGTGGGTACGGATGGGCCAAATATGTCAAGATCGAGAATGCCAACACGAAGAACACGTCCGAGGGATGACGATCTCAGCATGGCAAGCGCGAAAGCGAGGTTCACTGGATAGAATAATTCATGAAAGACGCAGCACAAAGGGAAGGAACATGCGAACCTGCAACCGTACTTTTCCCGACACCACCCTTTCCACTAGCAACGGCGAGGACTTTCGAAACGTGTGGAATGGACCTCTTCTGGATCGGATCGCCTCGACGGGGCATCTGGGGAGCTGACTTTGGGCCCGAAGGCAGGCCCTACTAAGAGTGGGTCTAGCAAACAAGCACTTGAAAAATTGGAAACGTACAAATGGGTTTTCATGTCGATTGGTGACAGCAGTCGAAAATGACCTCGGACGACAGAACCAGTGTTTGGAAAGCTTGAGCATGTAAGTTATCGTCGCGGACGAACCACAGTATTTATGTACTGGTGTTGTCATCTCAAAGACCCCGAATACTCCTTGCACACTCAACGTCGTAGACGTCGACAGTCAAATAGCAAACATCCAAGCTTAATAACTCTCCCGACAAGCCATGGTGAGAGCCAATTGAATATCTTCATTAAAGACGATTACCGAATAGATATAGGAACCGTATCCTCTTGCAGATGCCCCACCGCCCCGATACGCCGTGGAGTCCGATGATGAAGATGAGTATCAACCAAAGTCGTCGCCGCCGAACGCGTCAGATCAGCCTCCTGAGATCAAAGTCGACTTCAAATATATCCACGATATACCTTCCAATCGACCTGTTGTATTTGCTTCTGGAGAGGCGGGTAGGAGTTGGGCAAAAATCGTTAATCTCGGCGAACAGCAGGCTGGCATCTATGTCAATGGTCTTCCTGTGCAGATCTATTCTTTATTCTTCTACGGATTCTCAGACTAATATCATATTGTAGGTAGGGTTGATGTTTTGTCCATCTTGGACAATTGCTGTCGTTGTCATATCTGAAGCTGAGACGTGCGCACGGCTGCCGCTCTTTGCCGTAACCACCTACACCTCGGCCATTATCAATCGCTTGCAGCCAACAAGGTATTCCTATTTCTTGAATATGTTTGGGGTTTTGGTTATTCATCATTGTCAAGTGTGGCTATTCTAGATTCCTATTTGACTCATATATATATATCACATGGAGCAATATTTCAAGATATTGCGCATGTTCGTTATCTTTCTGCAGGGAAAAAAACGGCTGATGTAGGTGTTCAAAAGCATTCATGTATGACTTGATTTAACTTCAACTGACAAATGTCCTCATAGGATTCTAAGTTAGAGTTGTTTGCTCCACCAAACCTCTTGCAATCCACTACAGCTTCCTTGATGAATGAATTATTCCTGTATTCTACAATGGAATACATGACTCAAGAAGATGCTGCTGTTATTGTTCTCTTGCCTTCTTCACAGGTATCACCTGCTGGTGGCTTTTCAAGTGCAAATTGGAGTAGAGAAATTCTGGAGAAAGCTCATAAATGCCTTTTTGCAATAGTTGGAGTGGAAGTTGATGAATTGAGTTTACAGGGTTCTGATTTGAGGGTAATACCTCTGGTTTCTGCAGGAGTAATGAATTATGCCACTCAGATTCAGCAAGTGGGTGAGGGAGGCATGTACATATGAGGATATTATCTACAAGTGTAATGCAAATTACAAGTAGTAGAGTCACTTGTAATCAATGGTGATTCTATGAAAAAAAGGAATATCACACAAATATCTTAACACCCTTATAAAATGTGGCCCTTATTTTGCCAGAGTTTGCTGTGTTGTGATGAAAATAAACAATTGAAACTTCTAACTATTAATCATTTCTCCTTCCATCCTTATTGATTTCAATGGAGAAGTGTTTTGTTAGACAGAAATGTATATCAAGCAAATGGCAATGCCAGTGTTGCTGCAACTTGGCTTACTGTTAAGGCTAGTTGAACTCTGGTCTTACATAACTCCAATGCTCATTGGAGTTGTTGGACTGGTGGAATTTGGCTTCAGCAACTCAGAGCAAAGCACTGTACCCTTGCTGAACTACTCAGTGGTTGTCCTGGTATTTCAGAGTAAAAGAAGAGTAAAAGAAGAGCAGAGAGGACTGGAGAGTCCTAATCAGGTTGGAGTTCTGTGTAAGTTGATAACAGGCTAAGGGTACATGGCAGAGTATCTACAAGTATATTGAAATGTGGACATTGCATTAGTAAGTCAGAGTTGTACACTGAGTAAGATGGGAGAACAGATAAGTAGAGCCAGAGAATAGAGACAAGAATATACAGGAGGGAATCATAAGTGGAGCTGGAGCTGTGTGAGCACAGGATTGGAAGTATCTATGAAGTGGAACTAAGACAAAAAGGGAACAAAGGCATAACATAACTAGAATGTGTGGAGGAAAATGTGTTACACTTGCACAGATGCTAGCATATACCAGAGGGCCTCAAGAGTGGACAGCTTCAAGAGGGAAGTGTAGTAGATGACGTGCCAAGGTGAGCGACGATTGACTAGGACAAGGAGAGCACGCGAGGGATCCTTGGTATGGAGAATAGCCTCAAAGGCATTGAGAGGAGTGTTGACTCGAAGTATAATGAAGACTTATAGAAGTCCTGGGCCAGAAGAGCGATGTATGAGGTTAGATTCTGGTAGGTCTAACTTAGGATACATCAAGGGTATCGACAGGTTTATATACATACATAAGAGCCATAGTTCAGGGCAGGCGTGGAAAGCACTAAAAAGGAAGCGATGATGAAGAAGGTGAGTCATTGATAGAATGCAATGGAATTGCGAAGAATGATGATGTCAGCAAAAGGTAAGCAGAAATGAGTAATTGGCCGATTGGCCTTGGTAATACAACTGCGCATTAGTAAGTGCTAAATAGTAAGTAGGGTAAAGGGTTAGGAAGGGGAGAACCTAAGCGGGGCTCAACAGTGAAGGTTATCGTAATGGTTAACATAGGAGAGAAAGAAAGAAACAGATAGGGGGTACCATAGATCATAACAGAATGTGTGGAGGTGCATGTTATGCCCTCAACAAGTTAAGGGTTAGCTTCACTGATGGCAGACCATTTACAAGCTTAATGACAAGCACTGGCAAGGAGATGTTGGATGATGAGGAAGGAGACAGGATCTGATAAACTCAATACCCTTATGTCAAGAACAAGGAGGGCTAAGAACCGAATGGTCAAGACTGGAGAGAATCCAGCTTGAATAGACAGGTTTATATACTGTGGCTGTGCACAGACCAAGCAGTACACTACTATACATGGAAATATTAAGACAGAGATTGATAACATGAGGTACATACAAACATCATAGATAAGAGATAAGAGTCTGGACCTGTCATGTGATCTGGGTCTGGACTAAATCATGTGATGTTTTGTCATGTGATCAGACAGGGATAAGTCATGTGACCTTGAAACATAAGGTTAGGTGTAGAAAATAATTAGGTTAGGTTAAATTATGTGAAAATGGTACAAGTTCATAACATGTCCCCCTCTTAAGACTCATATTCCAGACAAGTTGCTTGAAAGTGTTATGATTGGTAGTACCCCCTATCTTTTTTTTTTCTCTCTCCTCTTCTATGTTAACCCTTATGATAACCTTCACCATCAAGCCCCACTTAGGTTCTCCCTTCCCCAACCCTTTGCCCTAACCCTTTAACCCTTCAGCCCAATTACTATTTAGTGCTTACTAATGTGCAGTTGTATTACCAAGGCCTATCGGCCAATTACTCATTTCTGCTTACTTTTCGCTGATGTCATCGTTTTTCATGATTCCTTCACATTCTATCGATGACTTACCTTCTTCATCATCGCTTTCTTTTTAGTACTTTCCATGCCTGCCCTGAACTATGGCTCTTACGTATATAAACCCATTGATACCCTTGATGTACCCTAAGTTAGACCTACCAGAATCTAACCTCATACATCGCTCTTCTGGCTCCAGGATTTCTATAAGTCTCTGTTGTACTTCGAGTCAATGCTTTTCTCAATGCCTTCAAGGCTATCTTTCACAACAAGGATCCATCATGCGCTCTCCTTATCCTAGTTGATCCTAGTTGATCATCACCCACCTTGGCATGTTGTCTACTACACTCCCCTCTTAAAGCTGTCCACCCTTGAGGCCCTCTGGTATACGCTAGCATCTGTGCGAGCATAACAAAAGATCTAACTTCCATCCACATGGCTACCATCGCATAAGCCACCCACCATTTCATACCGTCACCCATCAAACCCTTAACCCCGGGTCGACCCCCATGCTCACCAAGCGCCACCACCAGTCTTACATAACTCATCTGAGGAATAAGAAGAAGAAACCTCCGCTCCCACCAAGCCCACCTATGACGAGGATATCCAAGTTGTCCCCAACCCCAAGGAAACAGACCTTGCTCACCAATTTTCCCACTCTGTGAATATTTCCAGAGTTCCAACCCCACCATCACCTATGCCTATCCTAAGACAGCCATCCTTCCAACTCCCATCCCAACCACCGTTACTTTAGAAGTGGTAGCTTTTAAGGCAGAGTGCAACAACGAAGAAGGTAGTATATAACCCTGAGTGGAGAATACTCACTCGATGTTGAAAGCGATGATATAAACTAGTCTTCAGCTAGTTCAAGCACTCAGTCTCTTAGAGTAAAAGACAGTTGTAGAGGGCTTAAATTATCTGAGCTGTAAGGCTCGGTTTATATAGTGAACAGTGAATGTATGTATCTATTTACTGTTCACCTGAATGAGGATAATCATCTGATAGAAAGATAGAAAGATAAGTGATAAGAAGATAAGAGTGAATAACACTACAGGTCACCACTATCAATACTATCATATCATGCCATAGTGGTGTGATTATGTGTCATATGACATGACAAGAGTCTAGACCATGACAAAGATAGGAGGGTCTAGACTTACCTATGTAATTCCGGTCATATTAACAGTCCGGAACCTCTGACAGATTTAATCTAATCAATAGGAATGAAAGGCGAATATAAATGAATAAAGAAACATAAGTTTCAACACTCTCCCTCGACATTCATGACTTTGATTGAGTCTTTGATGGAAATGGTGTAAGTGTGAGGAATGTCCGATTTGCCTTGAACTGCTGCCAAGTCAGGTTCTTTGTGAATATGTCTGCAGCCTGCTTGCCTGTTTCGACATAATAGAGAACTATTTCTCCTCCCTGAACACATTCTTGAATATAATGGTAGGGGATAGCAATGTGCTTTGTGCGTCCTTCTTGGGCTGCATTTGAAGCAAGAAATATTGCGCCCTGGTTGTCAGCCAGTAGCACAAAAGGTGGCAATGGAAATCGCATCTCAGAGAAAAGAGAGCAAATCCAAGAAAGCTGTTTAGCTGTTTCTGTCATACCCATATATTCTGCTTCTGTCGAAGATAGTGTGATTTTGTGTTGTCATCTGGAAAGCCAAGAGACTATTTCATCAGCAAGGAATATTGTGTTACGGCCAGTACTGTTTACCCCTATACTTTCTGACACTTTTCGGACTTAGACGTTTTTCCTTGATGGATCTTATCTTATCTAGTCACGTGACTTGTCACCTGACTTTATCATTAGAATCTCTTTCGCAGTCACATGTCCAGTACATGTGGCTTGGGGCTAGACCTCACTACCTATGCGCTCACAGCCTTCTTTTAATCTCCGTGCTGTGTAGGGCTATGCTCGGCTATGCCGATGCTTCTTTTCTTCTCTTCCATATGATGCCGCGCATTCCTATGCTTGGCTGTGCCATAGCCTCGTCATATCCGCTGCCTCGAGGGCAGCATGCATTCTGATGGAACTCTTTAGAACATTCCACGTACAGCCTTGACGGTTATAGTATTGTATCGGTAGATCCCTTACAATCATGTACAAACAGTAGAATAGTATATAAACCCACCGGGTTCAAGGCTGGTTTCCCCAGTCTTGTTCTCTTGGAGTTTTCCCTTCGAGACAATCTCTTGGCCTGACAAGCCTATTCTACTCTAGCATCAAGTTGCCTTCGTCGCAATCTTTGATTTATCATTGGTTGTTTCATTGGTCGTTTCAGTAGCAAATCAACGAGAGAAACCTCGCGTCAATGAGACTCGCGAAGAGGACAGGACTGAAGGGAGAAGTCTAGCTGAGGTGGAATCGGATTGTGGAGGGTCAAGGAAAAGTAGGTAATGGCAGGAATGTTCGGGAGGGTGCCCCTAGGCCGGGTATGCTTGGCCGGCATACGGAATTGTTTCCCTGCTAGGGTGACTGGGAGAATGGCTGGAAGAAGCAAGTAGCATGGCTTATCCGGGATGGATAGATGGAGCTATCATCTGTTTGACATCATCGTTGGAAACTGACAGGAACACTCAGACGAGTGGTGTAGAGACTCAGCTGTCTCTACGGTCATATGCCCCTCTTTCACTTCGTTTTGAATACGTACCTTTCTGCTTATATCTCTTGCTTGCTCCGTAGTACCTCCAGACCGCTCCACCGACTACCTTAGTACGCCCGGCGCCGGCCCCGGTTGGACCGCCTGCAGGCCCGGTCGCCCCGGTCCTCAGCGGGCCCCGGTTCTTGCGCTGCTGGCTCCGTTTTACCTTGCATTGGTTCCGTTCCGTTTTACTCAGCATTTTTTACATACTTGCTACCTTCTTTGGATACATCGGACGTCCCTTTGGGCGCTCCGCGTTTGATTGGGCCTTGCCCCGAAACCTTATTTTCATTACCTTTTATAGTTTTCCGGCCCCTCTCCTTGTACCTAGGCCCGGGTATGCCCGGTCTATAAAGCATTGTAGTAGGGACTTACAATTCAGCTTCCGTTT